>WEKY01002823.1:0-55113 GCA_013390045.1 Picathartes gymnocephalus
CTTTGTAGCCTCCTCTGGACTCAACCCGACAGGTCCATGCCCTTCTTATCTTCTCCCCAAGAACTGGGTGCAGTGTTCCAGGTGAAGTCTCACCAGAGCAGAGCAGAGAGGGGAGAATATCATCCCTTCCCCCGCTGCCCATGCTGCTTTAGGTGCAGCCCAGGATATGCTTGGCTTTCTGGGCTGCAAAGGCACATGGCCAGCTCATGGCAAGCCTCTTGTCCACCAGCACCCAAAGTCCTCCTCAGGGCTGCTCTCAATCCATTTTCTGCCCAGCTGGTATTTGTGTTACGGAATGCCCCAACTTCCGTGAACTTGTGAAAAGTCTTTGATAAGAAGATAATTGCTTCCAAAGTCTTTGTCGGAAGTGGTGAAAAGGATAACTGTGTAATGCAAGGGCATCTGATATCTGTTAATATTGAGAGTGTATTTACATATTTTAACTGACACAGTGAAGTTCCCTGAAATACAAGTCAAAGATCATTCTATAGATTGAAGTCACAAATATTGCTCAATAAATGCCAATTAGCACCTTAAGCTAGACCCTTTCAAAGTAAATGTCACCTTTGACACTATGCAATGCTCACAGTGACAGAGTCCAAATATTTTCTAACATTTTCAATAGTTCATAATGCCAACAGCTCACATTTATGACAATTATTATTTGACGAGCTCTCATTTCTATTCAGAGGGGCAAAGGGCAAGGTTGTGAGAATGGTTAAAACATAGAAGAGATAAAAAAACCCCCAACAAACCCCAAACCCTTTTACTTTCATCTTGTGCATTCTTTCCTTGAGGCCAGATGGACAGACAGAGTTTAATGTAACAACACTGAACCTCAGACTTTAGCAGGGTTTTCCTAAGTTAACTTATGTGGGCAAGGTCTCTGTGAATGCATTTGTCCTGGATCATATATTGCAGGAAATGCAGACAACACCCTGAACTGCCAGCACAGATGTACCTTGCAGATAAAGGTGAAAAGGAACACAGCAGCCCATATGTAGCCCCTGATATTCCAGATGAGCGGCACTTTCATGGCAGGGATGGAAGAGACAGGGTTAGGGTACAGCATCATGCTCTAAGCTGCAATTTTATTTGCCTGTTTTCATGTCTTGTCACACCTTGGAGTAGTGGGAAGCATTGTTTGTCCTTTGTTTGTTTGACAACAATTTATGTAAAGGCGGTTTCACTTAATGTTTGTCCAGACCTTTAGCTCAGCAGTGGGGAATCTAATTTATTGCAAAACAAAAAGAGAACAAAGTAGAAGGTGATTGTAAAACCAAAATTATTGGCAAGGGACAGTCTTGTACCTAAAAGTACTCAGACTTTTTAAGGTACAGAATTTCAGGCTGCGTCAGTGTCTTTCCAGTGGAACAAAACTGCATTATACTTTTTCTGTGAAATAAAAAACAAAACTAACTTTCATGGATTACTGTCCTGACAGGATGAATCAGAGACCCTTCAGGAGGGCTTTGCACAGAGCACTCTAAATGAGCAAGGTGAAGTTTAAATGGATCAAAAACCTGCATGGACACAGAAGTGAAAGTACTGCAGTAAAGGAACTGCATCTCATAACATGTGAACTCTGCCCTTTTTTAATGCCCACATCTCTGTTTTGATGGTACAGGAGGACCTTTCAGGCTGCCCATGGTCATGAGACACAGGAAGAAACTTCAGGAGTTGCAAGCCTATCCTTGTGAGCAGCTGAAGGGAGAGCTCTGCAGTGGTTTCAATGACACCTTAGGGCAGGAAAAGCACCCTGCTGTGCTGTGCAGCCACTGTGCTGTGCCCAGAGGGTGAAACATCTGCCAAATAAAGCAAAATGCTTCAGAAGGGCCAGGGCACAAGTCCACACCTGAGCAAGTACCTTCAAATCAAGCAGGTATGAAACTGACCAAAGCCCTGCAGTGGAGGTTGGAGGAGTGGAGGTGCTCACCTGCAGCCAGTCACTGCATTTACCCTTGGGAAGAAGTAGCTAAGAGATGGGAGAGAGTAGCTTTCCCAGCTGGCTGGGAACACCCTTGCAATGTAAAGACAAAGAGGTGAATTTTTTGGGTTCCCATCTCTCCCCTACTCAGGAGTATGTTTACATGAGTATCCCAATTAAGGTGCCTTGCCCTGTGCTATTGCACAGAAGAACATTGTCAACATTTCTGCAATGACTTATGGTGTGGTTGTACTTTAGGAAGCTACTGATGTTTTGGGCATTTCTCCTCTCAGCTGAGGATCCACAGCTGAGTGGGATAGCATGGACCAAATTGGTATGAATTAATGCAATAGAGATAAGTGCTCATTAGGTATGTTGGCAGAGTCTCTGTGAGAAAGCTTAGGGTTCAGAGATCAGTTGTACAGACACAGTGTTTTACAAGTGTTGGATGCTGTCAGTGAGGCTCTAACAAAAGTCCCTGCAAGACAAGCTTATAAAACCTTTAAAAGCCATTTGAGTGTATGTTGCTGACGGGGAGTATTTTTCATGTGATATGATAAACTTTGAGGAGAAGAGGGTATACTCACCTTTATTTTCTTTTTAAATAGAGATTGACAAAAACCTTAATTTATTTTATAAATATGTATGTAATTGGTGGCATGGCAGACTGCCATGTGCTGTTTTACCTTGAGCGCTGATAACAAAAAGCATGTTACACAGGAGATTAACATTATCTTTCCAGGAAAGAATAGTACTAGCTTTTTTTTGTGTTTAAAGTCTGTACCAATGGCAATATCTGTGGCAGGTGGTCTCCCAAACAAATGGCTCAGAATCTCACAGTTTTCATGCTATAGTGGCCAACAAGTGTGCTGAAGACTGCAGGTCTTCTCACCCATAAAAATGTTTGCTCCTTCTCTTTCTGGCAACAAAGCCGTGTTTCATTAACTGTTTGATTGTTTAGTTTTCCACTGTGGAGGAGGCTATGGGAAGGGGCTTAGAGTGAGCAGCTGCTGTCCTCTAAACACAAAGGTCTAACAGATAAATCACTGATGTGCACTTCTGGTTAGGGTAATTTAAAGGATGATTCAGGAGCTCCTGATCTTGGCTGGTGAACAGGTAAAAGTCTGTATTAGGTAGACTTCTGACTCACTCTGCCCCAATATCATTCAGAGTCTTTAATCTGAAAAAGCCTTCTATTTAATAAGCCAAGTAATGATAATGCCATAGGGGCCTCATGGTGTCACGACTAAAGACATTCACATTCAAGACAGTGGGACTGCAGCTACTTCTTCCATGTTTAACAAAACGCCAAGAAACAAACTGATAAGTATGGATATGTCTCATCAAGAATTTTAGGCTTGATGAGAAGCTTGCTTCTGAAGTGAAGCTCTCACCACACCTTGACCTGCCTGTTGGAGTGGTTTTGGGTTGCACAAAGCAGACACCTCTCACATGAGTAATACCCAGAAGTGTCACTCCTGCAGCACTGCAGGAGCTATGGGAACAGACTGTAACTGGTTTGCACTAAACCCTTCACCTCAACGAGCTGTGAAGTATTAGCACCAGCTTTCTCTCTGTAGATCTGCTCCTCAGTAAACTTGCTAATACAGAGATAGTCTATATGTCACCTCTGTGGTTCTGGGGCCAACTACATTCAAATAATTACAAATCTTTTTCACTTCCCTGAGGCCTGGATCAGGTGCCATATTCACAGCCTTCTATAAGTAAGCTCTTTGAGTGACTTTGGAATACATATAGTGAGTTGAGAAAGAGAAGACAGAATTGCTGAAGCCTGAAAGGCTAGATCCATCAATATTTTGAAAGCTTTCTTTACCTTAAGATCAGCTATCAGCTGAAATGGCTACCTGAGATCTGTTGAATGAGAACTCATAAATCACATAGAAGCAGGAAACTTTTTCCTGACAGCTGATCTGCTATGCTTTGGAGCACGAGTATGAGAAGGTCTGTAACATATACCTACCAGTATAACTTGGCAGTCCATCCTGAGATACTTTCAGTGGAAAGACTGCCATGCTAACTGCAATCAATTTAGACTGATACACAGCAATTGAATGTGTTTACCTGGAATTTTTGGCACAAATATAAACTTTTTGTTAAGTGCATTCAATATAATTGTATAATGGCATATAGCATGCAGGTTCAATAACTTATTGGAGGTAATCCTAGTTCTAATTTTTGTCCTTAAAAATAGACAAAATATTGTTACTTTAAAGTAAAAGTCACGTGCAAGTTACTTTGTCTGTTGTGAATGTGTGATGAAAATCCTGAGAGCCTCGGAAATTTCATTTTACTCATTGATGATTGGATGCAAATGTCAGCCAAAGCAACTGACACAGTATTGTTCATATCTCACACGCCACTGCTGAAAGAGTGTCATAAAAATTTGACCTTTGCCCTGACATTATTCATGCTGTCTATAATATCCACGCATACAAAAAATAAAATCAAAATACACAGAAAGTGAAAGCAAGTGAAAAGGCAACATTTCCACTGCTCTGGACTACTTCCCTCTAATTGCCAGTGTGCAGGAAACTCCCAATAAATGTGGTGGGGATTACCTGAGCTCTCAGGGGACTTTTTATGAAGTCTTTCCTTAAGCTGAACTCATGCTAATGTTCCATGTAATTTTCATCCATGTGCATCTGGAATGACCTTCATTCCTCAGCAGGAGGTTTTAGCAGCAGATAGGGAATAAAGACTGCCCATGGACAGCTGAAGTTAAAACACTTCACATGGCCCAAGGCAATGCTCCATCCCATGTTTGGAGAGGTGTGATTTAAAATACATGGTGGAGCCTGATAAAGAACAATTTTCAGAAGAGGGTCTATTTTATGCCAGTGGAGTATTTTAACTCCTCCAGGGGTGACTGATGACTTGTGCTGAGTGTCTTCTCCAACTCAGCCTAGGGAGGAGTATGTTTTTTCACGATTACAGTGGGTGGGTAGAGCTAGACATCCCTAGGTCAAAGACACTCTTTGCTAACAGGCAGTGCCACATGTATTCCACACTAAAGGGAAGGTGCACTGCAGAAATGATGAGGCTTAGGAAAAGGAAAAGCTTGTGGGGCAAGGAATGTTCTGGGGACACTCACCAAGCCCCACTACAAATACACGGCCATTTATAACAGTGGAACTCTTGAAGGAGACCTCCAAATATAAAAGGACTTGTCTGCCTTATTTTTCAGTAGAATTCTCAGCTGATCAGTTCACATAGACACTACACTTTTACTCAAGAGATTATGCCTAGAGGCACAAAGCTGCTCTGTGTGCCTCTCTGAGCCCTCAGACAAAATGCTCCTGAAACGCCACTTGTGCCAGGGTTGCAAAGCGGAGTCTTCCACAGCTGGCAGCAGCTCCTCCAGCTGCGGGTGGATGGGATAAAAGAGACTTGCTTCTGTGGCTGGAACCAAACTGCTCAATTTCTTCTTTTGTCTTGTGATTGGATACTCACCGGTTTGCTCAGCACTGCTAGGAGTCTGGATGGCTTAAGCCTGTGGCATAGCTTTTCATGTTTTGATAACATCATTTTGGTGTATCAAAACTCACCTTTCAGGGACTTTCCTCTGGGCTGGAGGATGCTGTTCTGTGTGCTGACATGCTGCATAAATATTACTGTTCGTTTCAGTGCTGGTAGTTTTAATATGCATTTCTCTAGTTCTGGAAACAAACTTTACCACAATATAACTAAAGTGGTTGAAGTGCTCCATTTTGAAGATGCATTCATGCTTTAAACTATAGTAGCCTACGTACAACAGAAGACCAATCTGTAGTGTCACTGACACAACAGCCCCACATATCTGTTTTTCCATATTATTATAACTTTTTGAACAAGCTGTCAGATTTTTTGTTGTGAATTCTGGGTTTATGGCAGCTAGTCCAAGCACTATTAGTCATTGCATATAGCCTAATTCACCCTCCCTCTAGAAAAAACCTTCTGCATCATCATCAATTTCAAGCTTTGGCTGCCTAATACTTTTCTATCCTAAATTATCAGCATTTTCTTTGCAATCAATTGACAACTGTATGTTGGTAGCCATTCAAATATTACATCAGAGCCCTCAAAGGTCAGTTCCAACACTAAGTGAACAACCTTGTCATGCATGAGCTGTTGGTGTAACTTGGCTTTCCTGTGGTAATCCTGCACTGAGTACTGAAAAGCCTACTCAAGCATGCATTGTTAATTCATTAAAGAAATATAATATTTTAAATAATTTAAAATCCTATTTCAGAGCTCTGAATCTGGTGTTTCTCTGCAAATAGTGTCATACTGGATTTTTTTGCTTCTAGTGTTTAGGATGTTAATAATAAAATTTCTTCTCTTGTTAAATGTTGTCAAATTGTAATGGGCTCAGGCTTTCTAAATGCTTAACAGTAATGATAATTGTGGTAAATGCACTCTATCTTCTTCGTGTACATTTTTAATGCCAATAAAGTAGATTCCTTTATGATAACAGAAATTATTATAATGCTGGCTGAAAATGAATACATTTTTGCTATAGTATATGTGCTAATACATTCCTAAAATTAAATTGCAAGCATTTCAGTCTTTAAAAAACTTTTCAAAGATTGAAATATATTGGATAATACAGTATCTCGTATGCATTATAGCATACTAAAAATGCTCAAGCAGTCACACTGCTCAATAAACTGAATTTACCACCCTTACAGAAAAGCACTACAGAGTTTAATAGAAAAAGGTAACTTTTTTTACATGCTTTTGAACCCTTTCATGTGATGTAGCAAAGAATGAATGCTTGTGGGAGGATGGCTCATAGCTAGAGATAGGATACAACAGTGCCTGGACTTTAACTCAGCAAAGCATTCTGCTTGTACCAGAGTGAGAATTGTCTCACTGAGCTTGAGTGGGAGACACAGATGTGCCCATTTGCCAATGACCTTCAGGAGAGAAGGTCATGATATGCACTACTTCCCACACAGCAAAACTTGGAGAATAAGATATTCTGGCACTGTGATGGGTTCAATGTGAAAAATTGGGATTTTGGAAGTTGTAGATTTTCTACAGCTATTTCTAAAGCCATGGTGTGCCTTTAATTTCCAAGCTGTCTGAATTTAGGCTGGTTCTCTTCCCTTGCATCGTCTTCTGAGGGAGAAATCCTAGCTCCCTCTGTGACCCCAAAGATTCCTCTCCAACTGCATCATACAAAGGCAGGATATTTAGGCTGGCCTGGTCCAATCTTTGGCTTCAAGCAGGGCCAACTTCAGAGGCAGATCAGACTGCTGAAGAATCAATACAAAATGCAAAATCAAGCTGACAGTGTTTTTAGTTCACCGCTGGCAGTGCAAAAGGAAGGCCATTGCTGGTGCTCATTCTCAGACAACTGGAAACTTCCATGAAGGCTGAGAATGGTGGAGCCAACAGTTAACACTCATTGCCATGGATCAGTGAAGCCTAAGCTTCAAAGGCTACCGCAGTCTTTTTCAATGGGAGGCTTTTCTTTCCTAAGGAAAACTTGCACTTATGTTTAAAAACAGTGTTTCATGGAAGGGTTTTTGCCACAATTAATTGATAGAAAAAAGTACTTCAGTGAAGGCCACCTTCCTCTCAGACAACTGAATCCTCTGTGGAAATTGCTCTGTGTGTGTGAATGTCTGATATAATGTTTCCCCTGCAGCCTCTCTGGTCATGGGCCTGGCTGTCCTAAAGGTGTGTTAAAACGATGGCTGCTTACACAAACATATTAAAGGTGAGAATAGAGGACAAGTCTAACCTTGACTTTTTAGGTGTTTGTCTGTCTTCTCTCACCTTATGATTCTTCCCATAGGCACAATAACAAGAGCTTGGATGTCATCATGCAAAGTGCCAGAGTGCCTGTCCTTTCTGCAGTTTCACCTTGGCTGCCCTTGGAGGCAGCTTCTCAGCCCCTTGGAGGCAGGCAAACTGTGCAGTGGGGTGACACCAGGAGCCTCGGTGAATATCTGAGAGCAAGAATGTGTTGAAAATGCGGGGAACACTGCACACATGTGTTTCGAGAGGCCAGTGCTCACTGGTGCAAGGAACAAGCCTTCCTGCTTCATTATGGGTCCCAGTGCAGGAGGCAGGAGAAGGAGAAGACATTTTATTCAGGAAAAATGCTGGACAAGTCAATATGAGCAGAATTATTTATGCATGGGTGTTTTCTCTCTCTAGGGCTGACCTGGTGTAGAAGTTTGCCTTCACAAACTTCTACAGAGGCTCTATTGATTAACCTGCTAAAATGCAGGTTTAGCAATATTATAATGACAGAACATCGTTGTTTACTTATGGAAAAAAAATTTAACTCCTGCCACTCGTGAAGAGGCACAGCCAGACAGGAGCAAAGAAAGGATGGAAGTAGCTGCATTGCTCAGTGGGACATCGAAGCGGAGGAAGGAACAGATCTGGAGTAGGGGGAGGATTTTTGAAGCAGTCATCATAAAGGAAATTATGCTCTTTTGACTCACTAATTCCAGGAATGATTTTACTTTTTCTCTGGCTGACTTCCTGATCAGATCATCCTAGTGGAGTTTAGCCTCAGGCTTGGAATTAAGTGCAGTTGCTTAAGTGCTTTTCTGAATTGCATAAGTAAAAGGGCTGATCCAGGTCCATTGAAGTCAACAGAAAGGTCTCAATTCAGACCTGATGAAGCTGAAGCAGAGATGATTAGTAGCCTTAATGGATGCTGCTACACAAACAATGTTTTGTCTTGTGTCCTCAATCATAATGCTGAAACTGTTATTCACTGTGGGAAAAAAGGTAAATCCAAGACTTCATCCTGTATTTTGGGCATTCAGCTTGTATTAGTTACTGATAAAGATCATGCATTCTGATAGAAATTCTCCAGAATGGTTTTTTAAAGATTTTTTTCTAAGGAACACAGATTACTATGTGCTTATCTGACAGCATAGCTTGTGTGTAGAAGCCAAAAATAATTGTATTGACTCCTGCTGGCTCCTCTTCAGAAACAAAAAGCAGCAGCCCATTGTCTGTTCTTTCTCAGAAGTCAGAGAGTAAGGTTTTTGAGACGAGGAATGTGGAATGCACCAGCACACTGCTGCTCACAGCCAACAAATACAGGATTCCTGCTCTTCAATTTTGGTTTCAGGAGCAACTACTTTTAGAACTGCCTTAAATGGGCCCATCTTGGTAAATACAGCATAGATAGCAAGATCTCATAATATACTAATTTTCCAACCCTGCCACAGGTAGTGCAGATAACAGTCTAGGATTATATGTGAAGGAAGTGTATCTCAGAGGAACTTTATTGTGTCAGTTTCAATTATTTTTAGAGCAGAGTTTTTTTAATTTCTGCTTCCTAGCTGGTACATTTATGCTAAGAACTTTGAGAAAACAAAAGTCTCTGTGAGAGATTTTCTAACATGCCAAATATTTGTAATGTCTGTAAATATACTTACTGTGTAACTATATATATATATATAAGATTTGTGTGTGTAAAATGGAGATGGCTCTTAAATGGTTAGCCAGGGTATGGAGGTATGTTAGCAAGAAAGCCCATTCCTGATTTCCTCACTGGCAAAGAAGGTCTGTCAATTAGCCAGTGCAACGGAGCTGTGCAAAAACACCCTCGTCAACGTAAGCTGCTGCTAATTACTAAGCTGCTTTCAGAGGCAGGTTTTTAAACATTCAAAATCCATAGAAAATATGGTGTTCCTGCTCCTAGCCCTCTCCTTATCCTTCTTCTCCACTGCTCTTCCTGCAAAGGGAACTACTTTCATGTTTTATTTATTTGTCAAAGAGCTTTGCAGTAATGGGTTCTTTGAGTCCCCTCGATGCTGACATCTTTGCATCACTTCAAAACAGCACAGAAAAATGATAGTGTCCTCTGGTGCTGGGGCTCAGCATGAAATTCCTGTCACAGTGTTTGTTGTTGCAGCATTTCTCTGAGCTTAGGGATATTAGCTGGCAGGAGATTTCCTCTCTTAACAGAATTTTTAATTTTGGATCGACGCAGAGGTAGGCAGACAAGGAGCCCCACGGGAGTCTGCATGGGGAGGAGGGCTCAGCTCAAATTCTAGTCTACCTCAGCTACTGCCACCACAAACTTCTCAAGAACCATTCCCTTGCTGAGGGAAAGGGAAACGGGAAGGAGGAGGGAAAGCACACTGGTTTTCTGAAAAAGTTACTTCTCCCTCCACTGAAGCTTCTCTTCTGGATGTCTGATGGTTTGTGGGAACTGGTGTGCCTGTCTCCTATCTTCTCTCATTCCCATCAGTATTAGCTTCCCATTGTTATGCCTATTGGTGTTGGTGTGGAATTAGCACAGGCAGTGTCAGGTAACAGGGAATTCCCTACACCTGCCTTCCAGTTGTGAAGTACTGGCACTCTATGGCAGGCAGCAGGGGTAGGGATTCTCATTTACTTTTATTACACAGAAGCTTTACTCCATCACATCAGGCTGCCCTTCAGGCATAATTAAGGAAAAGTATTTCTTATTCTTCCTCCATTAAAGGAGTAGCTTTGATTTTGCAGCCAGGCCTTCAGGGTCGGTTTCTTGTATGGAGTCTATATATTTTCAGTCATCCTCAGAGACCTCCCTCAGTTACACTGGTGTAACACCACTGCATCTGACACAGTTCCTGGTGATTTACCCACCATCAGAGGTGTGTGTTGTGGGCTTTCCTTTCTCTCTGCTGCTTTCCAAACAATGAGCTGAGCAAATGCTACAAAGCAGAAGCAGTAGCCATTTGTTCATCAAGAGTGCCTATCAGTTTCTTGCAACAATGCCCATGGGTGTTGTTATTTTTTCTTTCTCTTTTTCTTTTTTTTTTTTCTTCTCTGGGCAGCCCCAGATCTTCCCATACCAATAAATGTGAGTTTTACATCCATCTAGGACTGGGAGAATATCAAAAGCGCCTGGTTCCTTATTTGTTGTATCTGGCTCTGTTCCAGGCAGCTGATTAATTTTGATGATTCAGAATCTTTGGCAATAGAGCACTGAAAATATGAAAAAATATACAATAAAATATATTGAAAGCAACTTGAAATGTCAGGTAGAATTCAGTGGAAATAATGTACCTATCAAGGGAGATTAATGGCATTTCTATACAACACTTCACTTCTTCTGCATTCTAGATGGGCAAATAACCTGTTATTCTCACAATTAATCACAGCTATAGATGTGGGTATTCTTTGCATCTGACAACCTCTGCTCTCATGCATTTTCCACCAGATGTGTGCTTTTCTTCCCTTTTAATTATTTCTTCGTATCATTCAAACTGCCCTTTGGTTTCTCCTGCTTGCAAGCACTACTCTTTTGCAGGTGGCCATTCCCTTCCTTCAGTCCTTTGTGGTGTGGAACATGCTTATTTCTGATAGGATTTCTTTTTTTCAAAAGGATTATTTACTTTGACTTTATTTGGGAAAGAAATTGTGCTTTTGCCTTAGAGATGAGGTTTTTCAACTGACCTTTATGTGAGGGTCACCTTTGCTGAAATAAGAGGAATCAAAATTACTCCTCCCTGGTATGCTGACGATGTCAGGCATGGGTGGTGGTGTCATGTCTTCACTTGGTCTATAAGACTATCTAAACCAGAGGAAAAGCAGGAGATTGTCTCCTCCCCAGTTGGTGGGTTTGGATAAAGAAACTTCTCACAACATTCCTGGATTCTGCTTCCATCTCATGAAAGTGGCCAAGCAGGACTAACAGACCAGTGTTGCAATAATAGGTGAGTTTCACAAGGGAGATCCTTGAAAAACCATAGCATTGTTGACAACAAGTGATTTTGTCAGAAAATGCTTGAATAATTTTCTGTTCTTTTCCCTCAGAGATGTAGAAAAAAGGAACATGGAAGTGTTTCAGGCTTGCCATAATGCAAATGTAATGACCCTCAACGTAAGGCAAGATTACCTCTGAAATGGCTGTCAGGTAGGTACTGATATTAATCTGGTTTTATTGGGGAAATGTAGGTCATCAATGAGAACTGAGCTTGTAGCCTCAAGATTGAAAAGCAGGACTTTCAGGTCAGAGACAAAATGATTTTGCCCTTTGTTTTATTGGCTGCTAGTTCAGAAACACTGTCAGGCTCACATGTGACTGGGGCAAGGACAGAGAGCAGGAGTGTTGCCCCACTGTGGCACCTGGTACCACACCTGCCAGCCACGACATCCTGCTCTTGGCCTACAGGAGAGCATCTCCTGTCTGGACTCATATGTCTCACCAGCACTCTCGAGGCAAACAGCAAGTCCCAAAGGAGAGCTCTGCATTGCTTATACGCCACTTTGCAGAGAAATAGGTTCCTCCCTTTCAGTTAAGGTCCTGCTTTCAGCTGTAGCTGAAACTTGACCTCCTTTTGCATTACATTTCCTTACTGCCTGTTGCCTCATGGATTTTCAGCCACATTTGCCTTGCTTCCCTTTCCCGTGTTTTCCCTTCCCTCACCTTAAAATTGTATTTTTTGCTAATTTCCTTATCCCTTTCCTTTGCTATGACATAAAAATATGTATTTGTTGGTCAATGCCCTTTTCTTTTACATGTTACTTTGACTTGCTCTGGGGTTTTCTTTGGCTTAGCACTTCTACGCTCCTTTTTCTCATCCCTCCTTTTAATTGCTCCTTCTGTTCTCATCAAGTCATGCTATCCTGTTGACATAGGTTTTATTTATTTGCTCCTTTCAGTCTCCCCAGGACCCTTCATTCTCTCACCTACAACAGTTTTACTTCTAGTTTCCTTTACTGGAAACTTTGCTTGAATATTCCAGAGCTTCCTTTAAATATTTCATTTCCAGGAGAATTTGAGGATGCTGTCATGTCTTATGATTTACTGCAAGTCTGAATAGTTTCAAAGAGCAATATTTTTGAATTGTACCCAAAGCACCAAACCCTTCATTGCATTATGTAGTCTGGTTAAATGAGGAGATGAGTGTGAGAACCAGCTCCGTGTCTCAGGCATAAAGCTTGACCTCGGATCTCCAAAAGCCCCTGGAGAGGGTTTTCAGCTCAAACCCACCCAGAGAACTACACTAAAAGTTGGTAGAGCTGGAAATGTGGGAACACATCAGCAGCTGGTTCCTCATTTGTCCCTGCATGGAGTGGCAGGGGCCAGCAGCTGTGCTGCTGTGACAGTTCTGTGCATGGTGTGCTGCTCTTCGCTCCGGCTTCCCGAGGCTCGGCTGCGGGGCAGGCACATCCCAATAATGAAGCACCTCCGCCGCACCTGCTCTGCACTGGGGGCTCGAATCAGGGCTGTCCTGCTCTCTGGGGAGCCGCTGTGCCGAGGAGGGTGAGGGAGCTGCTTTCTCCTCCGTCCCGCTGTGAGCAGCCTGTCATAGCTGCTCTCAGCCGGGGGTCTCGCTTGGAGGGTCAGGAGGAGTTTGTGCAGGCGCCAGCGCCTTGCCAACAGGTTTTGCTTGAGCAGAGCTCTGCCTGCGGGGCGCCTGCGAGACGAGGAGATGAGAGCCGAGTGCTGCCATCCGCTGTGGTGTTCCATTAATACCTGCTTGCCCGTGCCGGGGAGCGGAGGCGGGGGAAAGCCCCCTCCCCGCTCCCTCCGGGATGCTGGGGAAGCAAGGGCAGACAGGACAGCCTCCCGCTGCTGAGAAACGCTTCTGGACGAAAGATGTGGCATTTGGGAAAGGGGGGAATAGCACGGGCAGGACGAGGGTTGTGGTGATCAGTGGAGTGAAGGTATGGGTGGCCGCTGGAAGGCTTGTGGCAGCGTGTGCTGCGCATGGGGCGAGGCACCCCGCTCGGCGGGCACTGCGGGCAGCCTCCTCTCCTGAGCCACTGCAGCCGCCGGTGCCCGCAGCGCTGCCTTCATTTATCTCTGCTGAACTTCTGTCAGGCACGGCGGTTTTAACTGAGTGACGGCTGGGGACGGCAGTGGAAGCTTGGTGAGGACAGAGGCACTTCCCCAGCGTGGACCTTTATTCCCGTTTGGCTGCCTTCCCGCCTCCTTCTGCCACCAAGGCTGTCCCCACCCTGAGGGAGCCTGTGTTCCCTCCCGGTGCTGTCCCTGTCATTTCCGTCTCCTCTTGCCCACATACTGATGGGAAGACTAGGAGTGCCCAGAGCCACGGTGTGTGGTGCCTGACCCAGGGCATAGGTCTCCTCAGACTCCATTCATAAGAAATCAGTGAGAAAAGTTTCTCTGGATGCTGCCCTCCCCACTGCCCTCAGCAGCCAGATGGGTGGTCTCCCTCCTGCCTCTGCAAGCCCTCTGAGCACCATCTTCTGCACAGCCTCTTTCCCCAGTCTCCAAATTTCTTGGTTTCAGGCCCACTTGCTGCCTCTCTTTCCTTCAAGTACGCTTCTTTTGGAAATCCTTCTGATAGCTTGTTCTCATTATCTTAATGAACAATTAGAGAGTGAATCTGTCAATGTAATTTCTATGTTCTTTCTCCTTCTCTTTGAGCAGCATGAGTTATACCCCTGCTCTGTGACTGCAGCGTGCCCCAGGTTTTCACATGTTGGGGAAATATTTAAAGGTGCCTAAAAACTTCCATCTTTCTGGCTTTGAGACTATTTAATTTTTTAGAGAAGATTATTAAGACTGGCTGCAAAAGAGGGTAAAGGAATCAATTTTAAAAAAAGATATTTCTTCTTCTAGGAGGAAAGCAAACAGGGGCACTGAAGCCAGAAACTGAATTTTCAGTTGGTATATAGAGCTTGCTGGATGCCTTAGTCCACCCCTGGTGAGGAAAGGGTTGTCTGCCTGAAAGCTTCATCTCCAGCAGAGCTCTGCTTACCTGAGGCACCAAAACTACCTGTGATCCTAGTGTGCACTGAACAAACGTTTAAAATAAGGTAATGCTGGCTCTGCTGATACTCACTGAGGTCCTGGCTAGGCTTCTTTCCAGTGAGGCTTAAAAGGATGCCACCTTGCACAAAAGCCATAATCATATATTTGTATGCAGAGTCTTGGGTAGTTCTGAGATGATATTTGAATTTAAACATTCATTAAAACTGAAATAGCTTCAAGTCAGTGGGTGAGCTGGGAGGGACAGACAGATAATGCTACTGTGGATGGGGCCATATAGCGATGCTTTGCTCCCAGCAGATTGTACAGATTCCAGTAATGTTTTGTCTTTATGTGTTTCTCACCTTCTGTCTTACCTCTTTAACTTCCTGAAGGAGCAGGGAAATAATTGAAGGCTGTGCTGGCTTTCTAAGTTGTTGTAAATAGCCAGGAGAGCCACACTTTCAGGGTAGTAAAGTCGATTTCTTGCCACTCTTAGAGCTATTGACACAGGCTCTCGGGAGGCTGGTGCACACAGCACCAGGGGTCCCGTGCCCTGCTATCCTGACACTTCCTTTCTGTTTGGAAGGTGAAGATCCTGGGGGTTCAGGAGGACTGCCCTTACCACCCCAAGGCAATCTGGCTCCACTCAAACCCCACGGCAGCAGGAGCCTGCTCAGCTCTCCACAAGGATTCACTGTTTCATCATGTGCCATCTCCCTGCAGTTTAATAACAGGCATCTGGTACCTGTCACTGTCAGCTCCCAGGTGCTATATTTAGACAGATCAGTATGGTGATCCCAGTGTTCGTGTCAGTGGGCCACACTAGAAATAGCACTGAAATAACACACTAAATAAAGCAACACTTGTGGGAACAAAAGTAGAGAATTTTATTCAGTTACTTACAATAAAGATATTAGAACCTCTTTGCATTTCATGTTTTAATACAGAATCAAATTTATTCTATACCACCCTCATCCCATTTTTCAGTCTCTCTCTCTTTTTATCCCCCCCCCATAGATATAACCTGTGGAAAATGCTGTAGGTAGGATGGTAAGAGGGAAGCTCCAATACTTGAAACAAACAACAGAGATAATTTTGTATCTGAAAAGACATAAAAATAGTTTTCTGGAAGGGTGTGGCAGCCACAGTATTCAGATATTCCTGTTAAATGATGAAAAGTGGAATAACTTTTAGAAGAGATAAGAACATATTCTTTGCAGATTCTCAAACCAACCAAGGTCCAATTTTCTTTTATTTTTTTTTTCCCCCAGGAAACAAGTAAAATGCAGTGTTTTAGTTGACATTTCATTTATATTTCTGACATTTTTTTACAGCCAGGAATGGTAAAGCAATTAATTAAAAATCATGAGTATCTGGATGACTGGAATCTGTGGCATACTGCATCCAAAAAAAACCATAAATCACAAAATATGTAGTCCTTATTGAGTTAGGTAGAAAAACCCAAAAGCCTGTGAAAGTTGTTTGAAGTGTCAGTATTTTGGAAAAAAAAATCTGTTTGGAGTGACCTGTTAAAAATATTTTTCAGCAAATTGGCAATGTGAAAAATGTCTCATTTGTCACATGGGATTGTAAAAATATCAAAAGATTTCTTCCCAGTGTTCAGTTTTTCTCATTTTTAAAAGGGAAATTGCATTTCAAAGCTGAAAGCTATTCCAGACTCAAGACTGAAATGTTTTATGAAAAATGTCATTGCTTTTAAACATTTTTAATGAAAATTTTGCAAAGTTCATGGCTTCACAGAATGTTTTTCTGTGTTCAGTTCCTCATTTTCTAGTAAGGCAAGTTAATCGTGAAAAGCCTTCAGAGGAAGGTGCAACAGAGCAGCTTCCCACTCAAAATCTTCCATAACCCAAGATGACAGTATTTTTGTGATAATTTTCAACAACAGCTCCTCATATTTGCACACTTAATGAGCTTCTTCCTTAACTTCATAGGTTTTGTTTCCACTGTGGATTCATGGGTAAACTGCAGAATAATCCCAGATCCCAGTTTTATGCTTGGATAGGACACAGACAGACTTTTGGATTTCCAGGGTATGTAGAGTTGTTTCTCTTTCATTCTTCTGGCAAGCAGAGTGAGCATCTCTTGCTCCCCAGGTGGAAAGGGCAGTCACCTTCCTCTGCTGTTGAACCTGCAAGAAATCGGGTGTGTATGGGCATTTTGGCACTGCTGATATTCCTAGCTCGTGGGGAGGGAGGGAGGAAGGAAGGAAGGAACCACCTCCCATCAGTTTCACATGGAAAATACACTCTGTCTTCTCCTGCTGAACCTCCTAACCTCTCCCAATGGAGCAGCCTCCGTGTGACCACGGCAGCATGTGAACTAAACCAGCTTTTTCTCCCTTGGCTCCACTCCCTTAATAAAGAGGCTCCTCCCTGTTTGGCTGTGTTGGTTTCTCAAGCCCAGCCCCTGCTGGGGCAGAATTTCTTGCAACTCTGACCCTCCTTCAGGCCACCCGACACCTCGCAATGAAAACCCCCTTTAGTCTCAATCCCGGTGCCTCCAGGCTCTGGGAGATGAGGACAGAAACTTCCAGTTTCTGCCAGAGAGACAAGGTCATGGGTAATGGAGTGTGTGTGAGGCTAATGTGACCTCAGAGCACTTTAAAGGGCCGTAGTCTTTCCTTCCACGCCAAGGAAGAGCTATTGCAGGCAATTTGGCAGGAACTAGCCAGCAATTAACTGAGCAACAATTTCAACCATTGCAAGGCCCTATTGTGAGGGTATTGATGGCAAAGTGACTGATGCCTCCCAGGCTGCAGGTAAATGTGATTCCTGGTGCTGGAGTCAAACTGACCTAGGGGGAGGCAGTAATGACAGGCTCCTGCTAAAGAAGCAGGCTTTTGTAAGAATGAGTAACACCAATATACTATATTATATGTAGTGTTACACATATCTGTATGTTTCTTGCTTTTTCATATGAAACAGATTTGTTCAAGCCTAGACAAAGAGAAACGAGATGGCTGTGGATTTTGGCTGCTAATGTTGTTAAAGCAGGCCAGGTTGAAAAAGTTTGACTCTTCCCCCTTTTGTGCCTTGGTTGAAGTATCTGGAAGTGCATATTCATGTGGGTGGTGTGAGGAGCAGTGCTTTTAGGGAGGACCAAGGCAAGGAGAATCCCTTTCTCTGCTGTGCTGGGCATCTCTGTGCCTCAGGGTTTCTTTGTAGTCCTGCTTCTCGAGTGGGGCTGGTTCCTCCCTGGCCAGTTTTAGGGGTAAAGCCCCCAAACATGGAAAAGCAGGCTGCAGTGTTTGAGAAGGCTGCCAGGGTACACTGCTGAGCCTGTCTTGCGTGATGGCGTGGGATTTGTTCAGCTGTCAGTGCTTGTGCCTCTCCAGTCATGCTGCAAGCCTGGGCGGGGGAAACAGTTACACAGAAGCACACGATGAACATTATTCATTATCCTGATTTTGCTGGGAGGGCTCAGCAGTTCAAGAGCTCTGAGGGAGTAATTGAAGCGCTAAAAACAAAGAGCTGACTTGTTATGGCGCTTGAGAGGGGAATGAAAAAATAAATGGGAGAAGGGAGTTCAGATGTGTGGGAGAATACTGGTGGCTGAAATTTCAGCCTGCTTGAGAAATTGTCCCTCTTCTCGTATTACTATTTCAGCCAGGGTTTTTGTGGGGCTGCTGCAGCTAAATTTCAAACTGGATGAAGTTGACAGAAGCCCAAAAGGGAGAGCTCCTTGCTCCTGCCCCAGCATAAGAGGGGAGGGAGTGTGGGAGGTGTTGCTCTCACAGGACATGATTTCCTGCTGCTTGCAGATACATCTTTACCCCTCAGTGGTCCTTCTCTCAGATTGCAAGGGTGCAGTCTGTTTTCAGTGTAACCTCCTGAGCTCTGGGATTCACCTCAGTTTTCTGTTGACCATATCTAGATAAAATGATTTGGAGGTCAAGTAGTAAAATCCACTTGTTCACCAGACCTTTCTCTGGTGATGGGAGTTCACAAGGCACTGTAGTGCATGGTGCTTTGCTTAACTTTTGCACTGGTGGAAGACATGAAAGTGGTAAGTTATTAATCTTTCAAATGAGATATAAATCCTAAATCCTTGCTAATCCTTATATCCATAGCACAAAACCGTACAAATTACAAGATGGGCAGACTCTCATCTCATAAGGAAGAGGCAATTATGTAGCCAACTGCTCCCCCCTGCAGCACTGGGCAATGGTGGAGAAAACTCAGATGTTTAGTTTGGTGTGGAAAAAGTGAGGTTCAGAACTTGTATTGTCTATCTCCCAAATGTATAAGCCTGCCAAATATATCAGGGTACTGATAGAATGAATAACTCCTTGTTTTAGCCAGAATAAATTGTCTCTGTGTTCGTATAGCCCTCTCGTTTCCAGTCCTGGTGGATTTCAAGTGAGTCAAAGGAGAATTTTAAGATAAGTTGGAAAAATCATAACAGGAAGGTGACAAAATTGTATGATCACTTCTGGCTTCATCAAACAGCCAGCTCCCGGTGCATCTGGGCTATGGTTATAATCTAATTCCCATAGTCCTGTTTCTTCACATGTAATTTTTCCATATCGCAAAATACTTCTGTAAGGCTGTACTGGAATGGGGGAAATTAGGCAGAGCCGAAAAGCAAAGAACAGCTTGATACATTCAAACCATCTTTCATGATTTTAGAAGCCTTTCCCTCTCCCTTCCCTTGGTATCACTGATGGATGCAGCCTATCTGGAAAATGGACATGTATACACTGCTATATAGAAGTGGGTTTTGACTGAGTCCTAAAAGATTTTAACTCATCCATCAATTGATTATATTGTCATTGCTACATAAGGCTGTTCAGCATAGAACATCTATTACTGAGGCTGTGATTGAAACATTGCCCTTGTTGTGCAGAACTATTTAACTTTGTCTCTTTGAAATGAAATGCAAAATGTTTCTTATCTGGCAAAAAGACAGATTTATTCTCAGCCTGTTGAAAAACAGGTACGTGAACCCGAAAACATTTCTTTTAGTGGGTACATGTACCAGGTGCCAAGTTTTCACCAACGAGGCTTAACTTTCAGCCCTAGTGAAAATAACACATTGTGAGTAAGTCTGGTCTAACACAAAGATTGAAATGCACGCATCCTTCCCTCAGAAACTTCCCGTCTTGTAGCTTGCACAAGCACGCTTGACAGATGGAATATGGTTTGGAATTAGTTGGTTGGCTTGTTGGGTTTTTATTTGAAGGGAGGGGAGGGGAAGACGACGACGTGGAGGGAGTGGTGGTGGGGTTTTTTTTTATTTTTTGGTTTTTGTTTCCCTTGAAAGGTAAAAGGAAGTCTCATCCGGCGTGGTTTTTGCCCAGGGTCTGCCCTGCTGTGGGAGCGCAGCCCGGGCCGGCCGCGCCGCCGCCGCTGGGTGCCAGTGCAGCCCCGGCCAAGGCAGCGGCGCTGCCTCTCCCTGCCCGCTGCAGCTTCGCTCTGCTCGCTCTTCCCCCGATCCCCGCTGCTCTGCCTTCCCCTTTCCCTCCCCATTTAAACGACAGGAAAGATCCCGTGCGGGCTCTGCTCTGTCCTGGTACCGAACTGCCCTGGGTGGCGAGGCAGGGCCAGCACCGAGGGCGCTGAGCCCCAGCTTCCCCCGCTTGGCAGCCTCCGAAAGAGCCTGGCCCTTTGCTTTGGCGGTCTCCAAGTCTGGCTCTTCGCTGTGTCTTTGACCCGAATACCGTGGGGAGGGGTGCGGGGCTGGCAGCGCGGAGAGAAAGAAGGCTGTGCTCCTGCGGGACTCAGCGGAGCGGCTCCTCTTGCTCACATCGGGGCGTATTTTCCCACCCTTGCAGGGCAGGGTCGCTGCTGACAGGCTGTGATGAACACTGGATGAACAAGGGAAGGATGGTGTTCCTGCCCAGCTGCTTCTTGCCCCCCCTGTGCAGTTCACCTCAGTTGTCCCTCACTGTGAGACTCCTGGGGCTGGAAACATCAGAGGCTGGGGATGTGGTTGATCTAGTCATCGCTAGGTTGACTAGGAAAAGATTTAAGCTTTCCAAGTAACCTGGAGCTGTGGGAGCCTGCTGCTAGCCATTGGGACTGCTAAGATTTCGTGACTGATTTAGTGCAACGCCTTTGGTTTCAGCAGAGGGAGAAATGAACATCACTCCTTTCTGATAACCGGGTCTCTCTGTTGTTTCAAGTTGGAAACTTAAGAAATCAATTATACAATTGATTTCCAAAAGGCAAAATTAGGCCGGGAAGCTGTAGACAAGGATTCTTAGAGAGTCTACAAATCCAGCAGGGGTAGTTTATTACCTTTACAGCATCTTTTAACCAGCAAATTCACAGCTACTGCACAGGTATTCTAGGGGCAGAAAAGTATTGTCTTCACGTCCAAAATAAAAGTAAATGAGCTACATGCAAATAAACTGACCTTCTTAAGCAGCACAGGGAATTCATAGCAGAATAGGAAAAAAGAGGTAGAACCCCCAAATCCTGCATGCCTCTGGCTATGTAGAGAAATGCATAAATATAATTATTAGCAGAGCCATGTCTAGATATTTAGCCAAAAGCCTTAAGCTAGGTGATCTTTTGAAAGTTATTGCTTCTAGCTAGTGCTATGATACCCCTGAAGGTAAAAGGATCATGAAGCTGCTGTTCAAAAGCACTTCTACTGTCATGGAAAATTTTCCTCCATCAGCAGGATGGAGGATAGTCAAATCACACAGCTTGAAGAGAGGATAGTGCCCAATGCCAAGTTGTGTTTCTTTTGCAGATTGAAGACTTGGAGCCTACCATCTCTGAAATGGCCATAAACATCTCCTAATAATGTTAAGGATCACAGATGGGCATCAGGAGGAGCCTAGGCTTTAAAAAGAAGCCTGTCACTGGGGCATCATTTCTCCAGGAGCTGTCAGGAACACTGTCTCTTTTGAATGGTTCCTGTTCACAAAAGTAACAAACATGTCATTATTTTGTATTCCCAGAGAGTCAAGAGGAGGCAGTCCACCCCAAGCTGCCTTCAAAAGCAAAGGTGCTGCAGTCAGCAGTGGCAGCTCTGTGAGAGCTGAAGGAAGATGTAAGGGAGGAGGCAGAGAGCTGTGAATAATGGATGCCAGTCAGGTGTGGTTTTAAAAAATGCCAGCAGGAATGCCTCTTGGCAGTGCCTGCATGACAGAAGCTGCTGAGATTGGGCACATGTTTGAGAATGTGAGGCTGTCTTCTCTGTCTCATGGACATCCGGTGCTCAAAGGATGAAGGTAAGTGGTGGAAGGGGAAAGGGTATATGGCCAAAAAGGAAGTTGAGGTACAGCTGCCCACATGGGTGTCCTTTCCATGAGACCACAGTGGAAAAAGAGGGAACTTGCTGACCGGGTCTGTTGAGCCTTGAGTTTCATCCCTCTCTGGAATAAACAAACAAAATTCAATCACCTTGGTCTGTGACATACTTTCTGTTTTTCTTGCTTCTCCTCAAAGTAAAAGCCTTCATTCAGAAAACAATGTTCTTTCTGCCTGTGTTTTCACCTTTCAGCTCTCCCTTTTCTTGCTTTGTCTACCCTGCCTCCAACATGTCAGCAACAATATCCTTTTCCAGGAAAAAACACATGTACTCAGTGTTTAAAGCATCACATTTCTTCCGTTAGCGTGGAAATAATGCTAATTCTATTTTGTTGCCTAATTCTATTTCCTTTCCTGGGCCTGCCGATTACGAAGACATTAGTGTCTAAATACAGGCGTTCTTCTCCCTTTATCATCCAGATCCATTTAGCAATGCTGCAATCTAGGACTTGTGACATCACGATTCATCACCAGTGACTGCATTACAGATGCAGCCAGCACCAGGCAGCCTTTAAATCAGCTGATGGTAGTGGCAGGTGCCTGGTTAACAGAGCAGAAAGTGGGGGCTGCTAATCTGTGACACTGGGAATGTAAAAACTGGGGGGTGGGAAATGTAGCACCAGGCCAAGTTTGCCTAAGGAAGATCGAGGGTGTGGTGGAAGGTGACCTTGGTTGTCCCAGTTCCTGAAATGGTGGTTGTGTGCTTCCAATCAGCTTGCTTCCTACACAGGCCCTCTCTCCCACCAGGTTTGTGGGATTGGGATGAGAGCGCCTGGGAACTCAAGTACCCTGGGGGGCGGGGGAGTTTGGCTCTGCAGCAGCCAACTCTCACCCAGGTGAGTATGATGGGACTGCTTGTGTTTGGCAGCTCAGGGGGGAAGCAAGAAGGAAGGATGGTGAGGACACCTCTATGTGGCTGAACTGCATTTCCATCTTCAACTGTCAAATGTGAATGTAAATTGGAAATATCACACACTATTTCCCAGTAATGAATATGCTTTTCACTTGTGCATCACAGCCTACAAATACCTGAATATTTCCATCTCCTCTTCCACTCTTGTTTTTTGGTTTTTTTGGATTGCCTTTTTTTAAATTCCAAGCCCTGTATCATGGGTGTGCCTAAGTAGCTGCAATGAGGGAAAATGATGCTGCCAAGTTTAAAGGGGAAGGAGAGAGTATCCTACCTACTCAGTGTGCATCAGTGTAGCCCTAACAGTGGCTGCCTTGGCTTATACTTGCAGGTCATCATGATCTGAGATGGCAGTGACCACTTCACACAAAACCTCCCTGAGTGCTGGTCTGTTTGAAGGGGACTGGGAGCGTGGTGGGTGCTGAACCAGTGTAATGACCTGGTGGTTTGCAGCAGCACCAGGTTACTTGCTAAAGTGTGTGCAAATGTGTGTGCACGCTGTGACTGTGTGACCTAAACCCGCTCGTTGCATGGCTGACTGCCAGGATGCCTCGACCAGCTGCCTGTGAGGTGGCCTCATGGAGGAGCACCAGCCCCTGTGTTCTCTCCAAAGGAAAGGAACTCAGCTGCCATTTCAGTCCTCTCAACTTCTCTCCTTGTCCTTCTTGCCCCTGGCAGAGGTTAGCTAATTACAGCCTCGGTGGCTGAACTCCCCCCACAGTTTTGAGCACAAAGCCCTTGGATGAGGTGAGCCCATGGAGGCAGCTGCCTCCCTGTAGATGAGCTGGGCTTTGCTGCCCACCTTTGGGGAAGCAGCTTTCCCCCCCAGCAGTGTGACTGCCCCTTGCTGTGCAGAGTGAAGGAGGCAGCTCCGGGTGTAGCTGCATGCTCTGGGTGTAGCTGCGGCCCATCTTGCTGGAGGGGAGGGACTATGAGCTGTGGGAGACAGGCCTGTTGCTCTCACAGGGGCTCCTGCCGTGATGGGATTGCCCAACCTTTTTGTTTTGGTCAGGGTAAACAAGGAGCAAAAGGAGAAGAGGCCTCCATGAACACGCGTGTCTGATGCTACCATGTACCTTCAACTGGTACTTTTTTAGGAGTTTGTCTTTCTGTGTCTTAGGAGTACTCCAGTGACAGAAAATGACCTGAGCATCTCCCCTCCTTCGGTTCCTTCACTGTGTCCTCCAAAAAAAAAAAAAAACACCAAAAAAAACCCAACAACAACAACAAGAACAACAAACCAAAAAAACCCAAAAAACCACCCAAAAAACCCAACTTTTTTTTAAAACTCTTTCTTTGGCCTCTGAGAATTTTGGTGATACTTGGGTCATGTTTCTCCGTGTTTTTCAGCAGCTAGAGATTTATTTGTCTCTATTGTTAACTGAGTCTGCACCTTCAGCTTGTAACTGTGTCATCCAGCCTACTGGAAATAGCATTGTGTCTTGTTGTTGATGAGAATGGCAGGACTTTGGAGGCATTAAGAAAAATTTGAGTTTTTGCCTCAAAACATAAGGAATTCCAACTAGTGAGAGAATTGAAATTTCCTGGGTAGGTCAGATAAACATGAATATGGTAGTTTCTCATAAGGCTAGACTTACTCATCATCAGTCTTTTACACATGGTGTGGACTCATGTTGGATTTTTTCAGTCTGGGTGGAAGAAGCAGGCCTGGGAATGAGACACCAGATTGTCTCTGCTGTGGCACTGTGGTGGAAGGGTACATGGGGCACTGCTCCCAGTCACATATTTCGGCTTGAGGAATAGACATGTCTGCACAAGATACAGGTTTTTCACTATTGTAGTGGAGTAAACCTCATCACCTACAAAAGTCAATGCTTTTGCATCAGTGTAAAAGGGGAAAAAATACCACCTCCCCATCCCCCCGCCAAAAAAAAGGCAAACAAAACCAAACCCAACCTCCCCTAGCAAAAAAACCCACCACAAAATGGCAAGAAAAAGGAGGCAATGGGTTCGGAATTACTTTTTCTGAAAGATAAAACTCTATCTTTTTTAATTTTTGAAAATTGTAATAGTTGTGTTCACTAGCATTCAGTGCCTTTTAGCAAAGCTAGAAGTTAAAATATTTTTTCTTTTTTTTTTTTTTTTTTAAATGACGGTTTGTAGTAAAACATCTGCAGGATGTGCAGAAAGGGAATGGCCAAAAAATTTTCTTTGCTGGTGACTCTTCTGAGTCATGTGGTGGTTTGGTCCTTATTTACTGCACCAGAACGTGCTGCCTGTTAAAATAGTGTGGAGGGGACAGACAAGCAGTCAGAGTAAGGACATTGGTGCTGAGTCAGTTTTCCAGTGGAGATGTGAAGGTATTTGCTGTATCTGTGGATATGAAAAAATACATTACCACCTAGTGCCTCTTAAAACTAGCCAATTTATTTATATTCTGCACGGGTTAGATGTCTAATTTATGGCAAACATTTGAGCTAAAGGTAGTTGTGGGTTTGACAACAGAAGTGATAAAGAAGTTGTGGAGGGCAATGAAAATTGATGGGGAGAGAGAGTGATGAATGGCAAAAGTGCCATTACGGTCAAGTAATGGGGTAGAAGGTGAAAGAGAAAGAGAAATGGGCTCTTTGCAGTAATTTGGATATCTTCAAACCACCTTGTTCAGCTGCCTGTGAAAATCTGCTTACTTTATTTACTGTTGCACTTGTTGGTAATGTCACTGCAGTGGAGCGAGGTACCTGAACTGTCCATGCTTATACCTTCTTATTTGTGAGATGCAATATGTGTATTTTTCTCATTTTTCCCAAGAATAAGAGAAAAATACCCCCAATACAAACAAAGCAGGGCTGTAACTTCTAGGACAAAGACCTAAAAATTGCTGTGTTTTAACAAGAAATAAAAAAAAAATTACTCTAATGCACTTTCATATGTTCAAAAATGGTCTTGTTTTTACGGACAAAAAAAGGGAAAGGGTAGTTTTAGAGTGTACTGTTGGATGGTTGTGGGTGTTCCCTGGGAGCCAAGCTCACAGGAAAGACTTGCAAGTCCATTATTTTAACACTAGAAGGGTGCATGTGAATTGGTTTCCCATGCAGTTTATTTAAAAAAAAAAAAAAGGAATAAATGTTATGACCCCTTTACCTACATCATGCTTTTACTTGTGGCTGACTCTGATGATAATGCAGTTACTTGTGGAGGCAGCTGGTTCTTGTCAGGCATAATGTAATCAAAATGCAACTGCTAATAAAAATGAAAGAAAAGGGTAAGAGAGGAAAATTTAGCAGCCTCTCATGTCACTAGTAAAGTTTTGATGACTTAAAATGTCAAGAAGAGTGGATGTAGCTTTTAGGGAGAGTTTTTTTAAGGCTTTTTTCCATTTCTGTAACTCCTGTGACCCTTCTACTTCTTCCTAATGCTGGTAGTTGGAACAAAAATATGAACTGTGTTCTGTTTTCTTGACCAGACTGAAGCATGGAGAGAAAGGGAAAATACGTGATTCTGGAAGGGAAACCAGAGGAACTTTGGAACAGAGAAAACTTCTGACTGAGGAAATGCTATTAGTTTTGGGAAATTCTGCTAGCTGCAATTCTGTTAAGCCCAAAGCTCTGGGTAGTGCCACAGCGAAAGTCTCCCTTTAGCTCATTTCACATTTTATTTGTTTTGATTTAAAAATTGCCAGGGAGGTAGAAGGTGGACAGATGTGCTCTGTCAGACGTAGCAGGAGTGGGTTATGAAACTTCTGTGAGTGCTCCTTGTCTGCTTCAGCATAAAGTCAGCCAGCAAATTGAAATCTTCTCCAACAAGGATTTAAATTAAATTGACTGCCTTTGCATTGGGTCAAAGCAGGAGCATTCATATAATCAATTAATGTGGCTCAGCTTTGGGGATGGCAATCTCCAGTTGAGACAATAATGAACAGATGGGGCTTGTAGCTTATTAAATTGCTACCTCCATGGCAGCTGTGCCATGGACTAAAAAGCAAGTAGGGTCATGTTTTGCATAAATGTGTTGCATGACCTTGGGGGAGTCTTTCAATTGCTTTCTGCCTCGGTTTCCCTTCTTCCAGAAAGCCTTTAAAGCATGAACCCTTCAGTGCCTGCTTAGGAAGGTGATTCTCTCCCAGTGGCTAAGACCTACATTTGGAGTTGCTGACCATAAAGTAATATTGGTTGAGCTATTTTAATAATGCTGATGTAGACCCCTAGTTTAGATGCAGCTACATGGGCAAAAATAAAGCGTGGCTTTCTGCTGGATATCTACATTCTCTTTGGGAAGTGTTTTTTTTTCCCCTCTGGAAATGAGGGAGTGGCATTGCCTGAATGATGTGCCAAAAGTGGGTGTCAGCATGCTCTGCCTCAAGCTCAGAAATGACCAGCAGTGACGTGGATAGATGAGTGCCTCGCTAAACCTGAGGCAGTAGATATTGCTGAGAGGAAGGGTGTATTAGCTGAAGTTTTGCTCTGTGGCCCCTCAGCTTATAGATGGGCTGGCAGAATGAGCCCCAGTCTGTGCCCTGTGCTGTGGGAAGATGCATCATGGGGCTTAGCAAGAAGGGTTTGCTCATATAATCACACTTGAAAGCCTCTTCTAGCACAAAGCAGGTGTGAGCAGATCTCTAACCCCGGCTGCAGTACATTCCCAATCCCACTTGTCTCTCTTAGCTGCAATAATGTAATTGCTGCTATTAATAATAAACTGACAGGCTGTCTTTAAATAAGTGTAAGGCTGATAGACTAGTGTCGGTTGGATGCTCCAAAGTTTGACTAACAGCAGGGAGAAATAGAACAGCTCCATTCTCAACTCTTCATGCAGAGAAAGAAAGGCTGGCACTGGGAAGAGGCAACGGAGGGCTGACACGTGGCACTGCGATGCCTCAGGGACTTTCTGCAGAGCAGTTGCTGAGTGACTTGCCTGGTTTCTCTGGGAAAAGACAAGTTTTCATGCTGAGAAGTGAAATTTCTAAGCTTTTCTAGAAGTTCCCTTGTCTCAAAGAAGGCTTTTAGCAGATGTAAGTTGAGGTTCTTGTGTAAATATATCTGCGGCCGGTGGCCAGCAGAGCCGGAGTGGGAGAAGAAGCCAAATTCCAAGCTGCTCCTCCATTCCCCCTGCTTGGGTGAGCTGGGCTGGTGCTGCAGAGATGAGGCCAACTGCCTGCAGAGACTTGCAGTCAGGTCAAAGAGATGCTGTAATCCTGCAGGGTGTCTCTGGGAAGCTGGAGTTTAGCTCAGGCCCCTCAGCACCTGCTACCAGTGTGGTCTGTTTGTGTTGGTTTTACCTGTTTTATCCATAAAGGGAGCATCTTGAAAGGGGCCTTGGGCAGAAGGATGGGACCATGGGATCACTGAGGGCAGTATCAGGACAAAGACACCAGCAGAGGCAGAGTGGAGGGGTTCCTGGGGGAAGATGATGATGGCACCTGTATTTTAACACCCAGGAGATCTCTGACAGGCAAAATCCACCCACTCAAGAGGGTTACTATGAGGGGAGAGTATCCAAATCTGACATGTTTCCAAGGCTGGGACCTAATGTCTTGCTTTCAAAGCTTTAGTGGGGGATGGTGTACTTCTGGAAACTGGGTTTTGGAATAGAAAGTCTGGCAGCATCAGCATGCGGATGTGCTGCTCTGATATTCAGTGGGCTCCCTGTCAAATGAGAGGGGACGAACAAGATAATGAGCCGAGGAGAGAGAAGCCTAGCATGGGTAAAAGCCGTAAAAGAGCTTGAGTGTTATCTGTGTATTTTAACCCTAGTAGCTGAATTATTTTTTGGATGATCTAGCATGCTTATATGAGGACAAAATGGGTTTCTAGCCAGTGTGGACATTTAAAGTCATTTTTGAATCCCTTTCAAAGCTTCATTAATATCTGCAATTATGGGCAGCTACAGTGCACTTGACCCGGAGTGCCAGTGTCACCAGGCTAAGCTGAATGAATCAAAAAACTTCTTATCACAGTCTCTGTCCCTGCTTTAGCTACAGACACAGAGGGTGTGTAGAAAAATCTTTTACCTGCACCAGGCAGCCAAGTCCATGGATTTGTGTAATATGTGGTCCTCTTAAAACCATTTCTGTTTGCTTATAAATGTCTTTAATACTTAAATGAGATTATGGAATTTCTGTTGTATTTAAACTGTTAAATAAAATGGTGGTTTCCACGATGAGAACAATTAAGCATGCAGGATATAATGAAACTTGATAGACACTCAGCTGCTGTCCCCTCTATTAGTGTGCACAGCTGTGCATGTGTGTCAGCATTTGCAGGTTAAAGAAGCAATTAATCTGAGCAGGGTGAACGTGAAACTCTTACTTAAGCGCACAGACAGATTGTGAACCTCAGTCCCTGACTTTTTTTTTAAGGTCACAACTCAAATTGCAGCAGCTAGGTAAGTCTGTTCTCAAATCCCACAATTCTAATCAAACATAAGGGGTGATACTGGTGAATTATGTCCTGGTGGCATAAATCCCCATGGCCAGCAATTTATGCACGTAGTGCTAACTGACATGGTGATTCATATCTGCTATGATTAAGAGCTGAATGGCTTTGTAGATCTGGATACAGTTTCTGTGGGGTTAGACTACTAAAACAACAAAATGACAAGGAGTAACATTTGATATTTTTGCTCATGAACAAGCCTCATGTGCTCGGGCAAGCGCACGAGGGCTCTCAAACATTTGGCACAAACAGCACGAGTACCTAGAGCAGTTGGTGCCCACTGCACTTTGTCAGGCTGAGATTAGCAGGGTGTGCTTGCAGGCTCCGTGCCTCCTGCTGGGCAAACAGGAGCTGCAAGGGCCTTTGAACATCCTTGTGCTCTGTGTGAGGTGAGGAAAAGAGAGACAGGGAGTTGTCTGTTTAATTTCATTTTGAAAATCATACGTTAAAGACAGTGCTATTGATAATCTGCTGAATGTACTGACACTCAGAAAGAATGGAGAAAGGAGGTTAATAAATCACCTAATATCCACTTTAGGCTGCATTTCAATTTTCATTTCTCAGAAGCACAAATTGCAGCCGTTCTTTAAGGTGTCTGATCTATCCTCTCAAGAAGCCAATTTTGTTTTTAATTTCCTCTGATGAGACTCAGAAGATGCTGGATAAAATATGAGGTGAGTTCCTTTATTTATTTATTTTTGAGGCAGCCTTCTGTGTGTAACACATCATGGTTTCCTTCCTTGCTGCCAAGGAAAGTGCTCATCTCTTAAAGCATTCTTGATGGAAGAGTCGTCAATGAGGAGTGAAAAGCTCCAGCCTCCACTCTAGCAGGGGTAAAGAAAATATAATCAGTAAAATGGGTGATCAAGGCAGGTGCAAGGCTTGAAATTAGTCAAAACATTTTGAAAGGCAAAGAAATAGTAAAAAGACCTGAGCTGCAAAGGTTTTAGTGGTGTATTTCTTTCTCCCAGCTAAGCTGCAGTTAGAGAAGTTCCAGGTCTAATTCCCAGTGCACTCCATAATAATAAAGGTATTTTATTAAAATATTAGCGTCTGGAAAGGAACTTTGCAAAATGCTGTAAGAAAAACCCTTCTGCATAAGTAGGATTATATGGAAGTTTTCAATATGGTAATTTAGTTGGGGATTTTTATTATTTTTTTTTTCAGTTGCTATGGGACTTTAAAGCCAGGGAAGTAAACAGAGAAATCAAATTTTTGGAACCAGCTGCTGTATTGCACATCACCAGCCACTGCTTTCATACAAAACTGTCTTGTCTGCAGTAATGACAGGGAGCTAGAAAAGCAAAATTAAAATCTCTTTACATGACAAAAAAAGGACATTAATTATGTATTAATTAATAGCATACTACAAAAACCAAGGAGGAATCAGAGGAATCTGATAGCAGCCTATATTATTTCCTGCTTTTTGTGCAGAAGTTAATGTATGGTGCAGAGGATTAATGTTAATTTATACGTTAGTAATAGAACTGGATTCACAGAAAGCCTGCATTTGACTATTTGTAGTTTGTTAATTATCTGTACCAATAGTTCTTACTACAAATGTGTTTACTTGAAACTATCTGAGCAGGATTTGAGAATGCATTTCTGTTAATGGTTGTACAGGAACCATTTGTCCAATTTTTTCCCTGTCCAGGCACCTTCCTGCTTTGGACTGGTGCTTGCTAGTGAAGAGACCTGCTGCTGTTTTCCCTCTAGGATGGGAGGTTTGACATTTCCTTCAACAACAAGTGTTGTCTAAAATGGCCACTCAGGCTTCTTTCTGGACAAAACTTCCAAGACATTCTTGGCCAAGTTTCCTGCCCTTTCTCTTGTTGGGAATGGCCTTGTGAGTGCAAGGCGTCTCTTTTTGCATTGAAGGAATGTTTAAAGTGCTAGGTCTGACAGCATAGAAAGCCCCGGGGCTTTTCTTTGGTCAAACAGTAATGCAAAGCCTAAATTTTGTCTGTGCCGTGTGCCTTGTCCTCTCCAGACTCTGCATGGTGGGAAAGTCTGTGCCAGAGCCCAGAAGCAACCTGTTGTCAGTGACACTCTATTATTCCCTCTTTGCCAGTTCTTGCTACATTTCCCTTTTATGCTTCTTTTCATATGCAGGGCAGCGAGACCAAAATTTTCAAACTCATTTTCACAGGAGATGAGAGTGACCAATCTTCTTGTACTCAAGTTGAAACATAAAATTTGCTGCTTTGACTTAGTTTCTCTACAGACTAGCACAAATTATAGAGCAGAAGGTGAAAAGGAGGAGAAAAATATAAAGGAGGTGAGGAAATAGAAATGAGCAAAGAGGACAGAGAAGGAGTGTGAAGAGAAAAGGGGAATGAGGAAATAAACTCAACTGTGCAGAGCAGATGAATGCCTTAGGAGGAGAATTAGTGAGGAAAATGAGTCTATTGTGATTTTTTTGTTACTACTACTGGGAAGGCTCCAGAAATCACCTAATGAAGGATGCTGTAAAATAAGCTATTTCTTGAAGGGGAATATCCACTACTTGTTTTAGCATACGTTCATGGAGAGCTGCAGATAACCACTGGAAATAAGGTAATGCTTTTCTAGCTGCTGGTGGTACCTAATCATCGTCTCTCATCAGTCTTGTATCTTTTTTAAACAGATTTGCCCTCTGAAGTGCCTGGAGTGGGGTAATTTAAATTTCCAGGCAAAGTGGTAATTAAATTTCCAGGTAATTAAATTTCCAGGCAAAGTGAAGCCTGCAAGGAAAGGGAGAAAAGTGAGACGCTTACCTCTTGCAATCAATGGCACTTGCCTGTTTTCTCAAAGGAAGCCTGGTGTGGCACTTACCCTAAACCAGGTGTGCTAGGCTGGCAGTTTGACTACAGGACTACCCACAGCAATACTTACCTGTGCCTACTTTGCCATGAAGTCTTCAGTGTTATGTGTGACAAAAATTCACACAAAGCTCTTGAGTAGGCCTAGTTAGCCCAAATAATCTGATTTTATGGTCAGGTTATCCAACCAATCTTCCAGAGCTTAGGGTTTGATTCTGTTTCACTGTGATAGGGAGTGACTTGGAAGCAAGTTGTGGGAAGGTAAGGCTTCAGCTGTAGAATTGATGATGTTTGTAACTCTGTGCTTATTGAGTCATATTCTATTGATAGCAAAAAGGATAAATATATTGAAATGCAGCCATGGCAGTTTTGAGGCCAGAATGGCCATAAGCCTGGCACAGGGTTAAGCATTTTAAGTTGCATATAATCAGCTAAGAATATGGATCCAGGGCGTGAGTTTTCCTACAGCAACAACTATTCCCTGGCAGCAAAAGCCAGGAGGGATGAAGAGGCAGAACATGTCAGTGAGGTGTCTGGTTAGCCAAAATAGAGCCTGGGGCATTTGATGTGGGTGGGAAAAAAAGTAAAATCAGTGCCCCAAAAGTTGGAGCAACTGCTGCAGAAAGTTTTGTAACAAGTACCACAGGAGGCAGGGCATTGTGTCTTGCCATTTCTTTCTTCGCTTCCCTACTGGGGCTGCCAATTAGATCCAGCTCTGATGGTGGCTTTTTGACACTTTTGCTCACTGGGAAATGGACTCACACTAGTATTTCATTGCATTTAGGCTTTTAAACAGCATCGGAGAGAAATGAGTTTCAGCTACTCTGTCTGAACTGGATATGAGCCAGGACTCCACACAGAAATGGAGAGAAGGTCTTGGTTTGACATGGCTGTTCCCTATTGTGTCACAGGCTTTCTGCAGATGTACTGGGCACCCTCAGTTACCTGTATCTAGTGGGAGTGTGTGCACCTCACATTAATTTATGTGCTGCCTCTGCACTATCAGCATCAATAGGCAAAACCTATCAGCGGAGAAAAGGAAAATCAGAGGGGGAAAGGATTTGAGATTTTAAGTGAAAAGAGTTTTGCATCCAATTCGCCCTGAAAATTAGCTCAGTTCATTTGAATGCCCTTTGAAGCTTGTGAATTTGACATCTGGTCCTCACAAAATAATGCTGCAAGTGAGACTGCAGGCCAAGTGCCTTTTCCAGACATCAGCTGAGGCTTTACGTAACTGTCATTAACCCATTTGTATTTGCTATGTCTGTGTATTTGTGTTTTATATTTTCTATGCTTTCTGAATGTTGTAATTGCTGCAATATGCTATAGGTAACCTCAGGATGGGATGTTCTTCACAGAAGCATAGAATGGTTTTGGAAAGGGACCTTAAAGATCATCTGGTTCCCTCCCCCTGCCCTGGGCAGGGACACTTTTCTCTAGACCATGTTACTTAAAGTTCCATCCAACCTGGCCTTGAACTCAGGGGTGTTTGTCTTAAAGACATCCCCCCAGAGTTTTCTGGTTGCTTATCTAGCTATTTTTCTTGCATGATTTAAATCTGTTTCCTCTTGTTTGATCTTCTGTAGACATGGAGAACCACCTGTTCTCTTTCTTTCCACCTTCATGACCTCAAGGCTGCTGTTACTTCTCCTTCCTCTACCAGCAAGTATTTTCTTTCTCAGGGAAAACAGCTTGTGACCCACAGTTGGATGATGTTTTTGAGGCCACTTGTGGTGCTCTCATATCATGCCTGTTTGGTCTCTGCCTTCAAACCAATGCTTCCCAGCAGTACGTAACAGCAGTCTGACAGAAGCTGAAGAAGAAAAAAATAGTGTCATGTGCTTATGTACCTTTCTATAAAGTTCACTTTTCTTGTGCCAGCCAGGCATCGTGGGCTCATGCTGCCCTTGTGAGTGGCATGTGCCCCAGCCCACCCTGTGCCAAAATGCCACCCAGCAGCTCCTCCCCAGCTGATGTCCTCCTGCCTGCATCTCATACTTTGAGTGTTAGGCCCCACTCTATCCTCCATCCTTTTGGAGCATTTCTCCCATTTTCCAGGACAAATCTGGACTCTCCTCTGCCACACTGCTGCCCTGCTTGGGGGATGATGTGTGGTGGCCATGCACCAAGGGCCATCTCTGCTTTGGGACAGCAGGGAGGCACAGCTGAGTTTCTTCAGCTGATATACTTGTGTGCATACACACACTGGTCTGGTCTCAGAACTCCTGCATTTATATATAGACTCACCAATGGAATTTCTACCAAACTAAGGGCCTCTTCTATTTTCAGTTTTAGGATATGTGTATGTGAACTTCCCTCATTGCTTGGCTTTCCTCTCTTGACTGAGGAAGGTATATTAGTGATTTTTTTTTTTTTTAATTCTAGTCCTTTTCAAACTTTTGTTTTCAAAAATTTCCAGCAGATATAATGGCACAAGCATAACAACTGATGCCACGAGCAGGAGAGAGAAGCACTGGTGGTGTGTGTGTGAAGAGAAAGGACTTAGATACAGCTGTCTGTGTGCTGATTACCAGGGGTTTGGGGACACAGTAAATAATGCTGCTATTTGCTTGGCTTATAAACACATACAGCTTAAATTTAAATTTCTCACCCTTTTACATAATTTTTTAAGTTATTCAGCTGTAGCAAATGAGCTAAAATGTTGCCTGTCACAAAAGGGATGTAGCTCTAGCCTTGGCTGAAGGAGGGAGAGCTGTCCTTGGGAGTGGTTGTTTACACCAGTGCCTCCACCCACGGTGTGTATGATATGCACCAGATTAAAAAAGATGAAAAACTGTTCATGGGATTATATGGTTTTGAGTCCTCCAGCAGCCATGGCACCTGAACAGCCAGTGGAATATATCTATATCAGCTGCAAGTGTGAACAGAGATGGGGTGCAAGCAGGATTAGATGTTTGGCCTCCACTCCTTTCTGTCATCCTCGAGTGGGAAAGACACAGGCTTTGTCCATGGGCTTGCCCATGGCTGTGGGGGCATTACACTCCGTGCTTGTCAAATAAATCCATGTCCTCTCTGGAACTGCATTTTGGGTGTCTGCTTAGGAGGTGGTGTGCTCTTGATGAGCAGGACTCCATGCCCGGTTATGTGCCATCCAAACCTTCCCACAGTGCTATGGCTCTGGATCTGGGTTGGATTTCAGGTCTGGTCTGAGAAATAACATGAAATTTCTAAGGATGACTCATCCCTAGGGGAATTCTTTGGGCTGCTTGATCTCTTTAGAGCAGCCAAGTCTGAAAATTAGACATGAACTTTCCTAAAGCTTATTTTGGCTCTCGTGAGGGCTGCAATAGAATGACAAGCAGCATGCTGCTTTCTTTATTGTTTCAGTTCAAGGACTATCTACAAAGAGTCTCAGTCTTGTGCTTAGCGTTACACAAAATTATTCATTTCCTAGCTGTACAGAAAAGTGATTGAATTGCAGATGATTAACATATGTTTTCTTTTCTAATGCCTTCCCCGTCTTTTCGTGGTGCACCTCTGTAAATGGCATCAGAGCACTTTGCTTCCAAGGAGCTGTCTCCCTCAGAAACCTATTATCAAGGCTATTTCAGAAAAGTTGCTCTTGCTTGGTGCATCTGGTAGACTGGCTCCAGAATGCACACACATAATTGCTGCAGCAACCTGACCTACACCAGTCAATGTATTCCAGCTCCTAGCTGTGTTCAAGGACTGTTTTTTAAAGGACTCCTCTCCAGGGTAAATGCAGGCTTTTTTGCTATGAGCAGTTTTTTCTAGGACAAGGAACCCCTTAACAGCTTTCCTTTAGAGATGTTTCAGTTTTTTATAAACAAATCTGGCTGCCACACTTGATCATGATCAGCAGTATGAAGATTTTATCAGCCTATGTCTGGCATACAGGTGCTACTGCTGATTAGCACACAGCTGAGGTAGGCTGGGTACACCAAACTGGCATTTAAACTACCAAATTCTTCTCTGTCTTGTTTCTGCCTTCTTTTAGAGACAAGTACAGTGTTTTTTGTTCGGAGTTTTGTTCTGAGGCTGAGGCAAAGACTAACTCAAGGCATTCAGCACTGCTGAATTTTAGGAATTTTCTGGTGTTTTGCAATGTTAATTGCCTAATCATCAGAACAGCAAATGTCACCTCATATAAAAGAATAGATGATAGAGCCAGAAGGGATTGTTGTGATCATTTTTTGTCTGACTTATTGCATCACACAGGCCAGAGGAATTTTTATATGAACTGGGACAAGACTTCAAAGGAGGCAAAAAATCTGATCTTGATTTAATCACCAGATACAGAGAAATAGCCAGAATACTTGGTAAATTTTGCAGCAGCTAATTGCTGCCATTGTTAAACAACTAATTACACTGCACTTCATTTCTCTTCTGTCGGCTTTCAAATTGGGTCATTTGGCCTTGTTACCCTCTTGTCTGATGAATTGACAATTACTTAAATTACATTGTGTTCCATGTCTTCGTCCCTAAAATTGTGATCAAGCTTCTCCCTTAACTTTCTCCTTGATAAACTAACCAGTAGACTCCTGAAGTCTCTAACTCTAAGGGAAGTTATTTTGTTTTTTTTATAATCATTGTATCTTTTTTTTCTCAGCTATTCATAGATGTTCATCCAGTTATGGGCTCCCCAGCAGAAGAGAGAGATGGATCTTCTGAAACAAGCGCAGCAGAAGAGCTGCAAAAATGAGTAAGCTGCTGGAGCACCTTCCCTGTGAGGAAGGGCTGAGAGAGCTGGGACTGCTCAGCTCAGAGAAGAGAGGGCTCAAGGGAGAACTTATCAATGTGTACAAATATCTGAAGTGAGGGTGCAAAAAGTACAAGCCAGGCTCTTCTCCGTGGTGCCCAGTGACAGGACAAGAGGTGATGGGCACAATCAGAAACACAGCAGGTTCCTTCTGAACATCAGAAAACACATTTTTCCTGTGAGGGCAACAAGGCCTTGGCACAGGTTGCCCAGAGAGGTGGTGGAGTCTCCTTCCTTGGGGACTTTCAGAACCCGCCTGAACATGGTCCTGAGCAACAGCTGTAGGTGCCCCTACTTGAGTGGGGCAGGGGGTGGAATAGATGAGCTCCAGAGGTCTCTGAATCTCAACCCTTGTTGTTCAGTGGTTCAGATTCTTTCTTGCATGGCAGACAGCAAGATTTAGCACAGTATTCTGGAGAAGGTGCATGAGAATGAATACCACACCAGATGCAGGAAAGGAAGGCAAGAGAGGTGAGTTGAGCCACAGAGGAAGGCAGTGTCCGAGCAAGTGTGTGACCTGCTTCACTAATCCTTGCTCTGGCCACATTGCAAATGCACAGGTCTTTGTTTCTTCTCAGAAAAACAAGACTCACCTGTTTCAAGGATTTTGCTAGAGAATTTCCAAGTGGTTTATCTATTTATTTCCAAGTATGTGGGAATCTGAAGAAAAGAAAGATGACCTGACTTACATGATGCCATCCAGCAGCCCAGCCACACACCTGGCTACACGCCTTGGCTTTTTACAAAAGCAGAAGCAAAGATCCATCCATTCCCTCTTGCTATCATGGAGGAGCAGGCTTACCAAATAGCAAACTCCATTTGCAGAAGTACTTTTGAACAGGGTTAAAAGCAAGCTGGATGTAGAAAATTTCCTCCAAACTAAAAGAATAGTGTTGGAAAATAAGAGGAAAAGAACCTTAAAGGAATTCAGGCTTCACATTTAACTGAGATACTTTTCTGTGCCTGTCAATTTATGGTGCTACAGGTTATTTTTTAGCTAGGTCAGTGGTTTGTGGGTATCTTCAGATGAGTGGCAAAATTTTGCTCTCATGGCAATGCTTCAACAAAGCTCCATAGAATTATGCTGATATAAACCTCTTGGAAATTGTGCTTTCTCGGCAGACCTAACAGAGGTTATGAACAGTACTTCTGAAATCAGCATTTAAATAACATTTCAAAACCACTAGAAACTTCATTATCCTGAATATATGGTTTTAGTGGTCATACAAGTAGTGAAAACACTCTGAAACAAATGTGCAGCTTGTAACCAGGAAAAAAACCAAAACAGTACTGCCTAAATACTTTGTTGATAAACATCCAGTTAGCCATTAGGTACCTTTACAGACCAGTACATTCCCTGAAACTTGGTAAGAGAAATCCAGAGGTAAATATCCATCCTGTTTCATGGGAATTTCTTTCTGAACTTGCCACAGGTCATGATAAATACATCATGACCTTTTAGCAATACAAGTGATGTCCTTCCATTACCCCAGTTTATCTAGGAAAGTATAGCTAAACCTGTAATCATCATTAAACAGAATTGCATTTTCCATTTTAATTCTGGAAATGTAATTCTCGGTCCTTACAGGAGTGCAGGTCCCCATGTGCATATGTTGCTTTCCTAAATCTCCCCTGACCACAGGCACACCAATCTACTGGGAAACAGTTATTTTAATGTGTGTTTTAAATCACTATGTCTGCCTATTCTTCATGAAGAAAAGCAGAATGTGAGGGGCTGTAGCCTGGCCTGGGGCAGGGAAGGGACCTGTAGCCTCTCTTCCTCATAAGCCCTGTCCACCCTGTTGAGGGGTCATCCTGAACTCCATGATAGGGATGTGTCCGTGTCCCTGGAGAGCCTCCAACACCTCCCCGTCTTCTCCCTGGGATGACCTTATACCAGTGCATCTGCCACCTCTGTCCTGGAAACACACGGACACACAGGGCCTGCTGGAAATAATGATGCTGTTTAATGGTGTGCACCCCCTCCTCTGCCAGCTACAGATGCTTGCTGGGTAGCATTGTGCAGGTGGCAGCGTAGGCAGGGTGGAAAGCTTGCCTCCACATCGCCGCTGAATGGAGCGATGCGATCCTTTAAACCAGTGAAAATGTGGGGCAGAGGTGGCAAGGGGGCTGGGAATTACACTGAGGTTGCTGAAGCACAGGTACAATTTCTATTCTCCCAGTGCCTTGGGCAGATGCCATGGAGCTGGCAGGCCAATGGGTTTTGCAGTGCTCTTGGTCAGTGAAGTACTTCACCTCTGGAGAATCACTCCCAGTGAGGCAGGGCTCCTCGTCCAGGGAAGCATGCCTGCCCCTGGGAGCTCATACAGCCTGGGTTTTGGGGAAGTGTCTCTCATTTGTCCTCCTCGCTTCTTTGAAAAGACATTTCCATATTTTGTAATTGATATCTTCTGTGTCAGTTTCCTCTTTCTCGGAGTCAGATGGTGACCCCTAGCCTATCCCCTCCTACCTTCCCCAGGTAGGACTCTGTGGTATCAGGGTAAAGAGCTTCTGTGAGAAGTCATTATTTAAAATCAATGAGCTCCCACAGACTTGGCAAAAATGTTTACATCTTATTTGTTCCAGTTTTTATTTCTTTACCTTCACTCCTAGGTGTTTTATGAATTCTTTGTTTTGTCTGTCTCCTTTGCCAGCAGTTTCCGTAGGCTGCATTTTTTTTTTTCCCCTTCAGTGTAAAGCGGTATGATTCACTGTATTTCCTTCTTAGTGATTTCTCCTGGTTCCTCACCCCATGTTGTCCACTGATCAGACCCATTGGTGATTAGATGCTCAGCAGAAGTGATTTTGCAGCCTTTGACACCTTGCATCCCCTGCTGCCTGGATTTCAAAGAGGTAATCAGTCTCAGGGACCTGCCACTGACCCTTTGCTCAAGCTTTTGTCATTCACCTTTTACTGTCTCTTTTCCTAAAGAGCTTGAAGTATCTTGATTCTTCTGCGAGGGAAAAAAGGACACATGCACTGAAACCGTAATGATTTTACCACACTTTCATAGTACTTTCACCTGAAATGGTATCAGATAGTGCCTCTGTATCACATCTCTAATACCTTTTGAAATGAAATCTTCTGCTCCTATTCAGAGATCCCGCTTTTGTTCACTCAAAGCCAAGGGGACAGTCAGTGAGCTGGAGAGGTGGTTCACTTCTGTACTGTCCTTTTTAACTCCTTCAGCACTGGCAGCAGCGAGCACAGGGCGCCTCTGCTAGACAATGTGATTCCTTTGGAAACCTCAGTGGGATTTCCAAAGGCCTTGGGTGCAGGCAGTGAGACTGTTCCCAGTGTGAGCTGTGAACAACTGAACATGAGGAGATCCGAGTGCTCAGCCAAACTCTGCCTTGGACATTGGGAGGAAACCCTTCTTTCCTGTTCGGTTTCTTGAACTGAAATGTCTGACCATGACCAAGTCTGCTCTTGGAGTCAGTCTAGCAGCCTTTGTTGTCTGACTTACAGATAACATCTAGTGCCATAAAGACTGAGAAAATATTTCTACATATTTTGCACATTATATTTGAATTGTTATGAACATTAATAAAGCTGCTGAGACTAAGGAAACATATTAGTGCTATTTAGATTATTTAAGTGACCGTGATATCTCCAGAGCTTTTAAAAGCTGCATCAAAAATCCTAAAGGCTATATTAAATCAATTGCAAACACAGAGAAAATTGACTTTTAACAGTATAAACTCAAAAAGGCCTATAACTAATCCCAAAGCCTCTTGATAAGTCTTTGATGAATACATCAGAAAAAAAAAAGAAAAAAAAAGGAGGTGGAAATTTATTTTCAAAAGCATAATCTGCTTATTCTAATTTTATTTTTTTTTCAATAAATGATAAATTTGAAATATTTCCTTTGGGTTTCACTGTAAATAGATGAAGTAATAATGTTGCATTTATTTTTATTATTAAACATCTCAGAGAAAAGCAACTTCTGGATTACCTGAAGTGCACTGGCAACATAAGTAGCAACAGAATTCCAGATGAAGGTAAAACATGTAAAATGGAAAGCAAAACTTGGGTGCTGAGTCATATGAAAAGTGTAAGAAAAGAAAATTCTGCAGCTTGGGTTCCAACATGCACATTTACATTTTAAATCTAAATGTGGCCGGACTATTTGTAGGCTCTTTTTTTTTTTTTCCTTCTTCTTCAAAATGCTTCATAAATTGTGGTATTTGTGCCTTTATTATTTGTAATTTGCTGGGCATTATTCGTTTAAAAAACTGCAGATGTTGAATTTGCTGTAAATCAAACACTATCCTGTTTTTCTGCCTGGTCACCTGGGTAGTAGTGCTATTCTTGTTATTTTGTTGGATGAAAAATTTTATGAACTGGTGACTAGATAACTGTAAGCTTGAGATAAATTGTCATGTTTGAGGTATAAGCTTACATGTTGGAAGAATAGGTATGGGGCAGCTGTACAAGTGCAGTAGTCCTTTTGTCTGCTGAATAAAATGGGAGTCAGAATCAAATGCATTTATATAGACATGATTTTATGTTAAGACTCTATTACCTACATTGAGAGTTTCTTGCAAAAGACTTCTTGGCATTTTCTGGCCATTTAATGGTTTCATGAGATGTGTATTTAGAGAGTTTTAAACAGTTTGTACTGCTAGATAACTATATGCCTATTAATTAACCATATAACTCCTTAGACGTCTGCTCTTGTTTTGTTTTGTTTTGTTTTGCTGTTGTGAGTTTTTTGTTGGGTTGTTTGTTTTCTAAAACAGGGCTTTTCCTTACTGTAGAAATCCTCAGAAAAGGAGAACAAAGGAAGCCCAGGTTGTGTTCCTCGGAGTGCTGTTGCCCTGCCTCTCAGGGAGCCGAGGGATGGAGTGGCATTCCTGTGGCCTTATCCATGTTCTGGTTCTGTCTGAGGCAATGGCTGGAATGTGGGTTAGTCCAGCTACTGTATTGTTGTGCCCAGCCTTGGAAGGAACACTGCCATGAAATCTCTCTTGTGCAATATATTGGTGCAATATCATGAGTTCTGCGTGAAAAATCGAATGGATTTTGTTCAAGTCTAAGAGTGGGCAAGAAGGGCTGGTAATCTTCACTCAGTTCAGGTATCAGAGAGGTATATGCACCTACCTTCCGTAAATCAGGCAGTGTTTTGTCTGGGATTTCTGCTGTTTTGCAGGTGTATGGGGAAGCTTATGGAGAGTGTCTCCACACAGGCACAGCTGTGCTCACAGAGCTTCTATGAACTCAGCTGCACTTAAGAGGAACATGAACTCAATGGACTGGGCCGTAGTCTTGTCATCTAGGTATCTAAACTCCCTGCCTGTCTCCTATGAACACTGTGTACATCTTCTTTAGCAAGTTGTTTAATCTTTCCATCTGCAGATGAAATCTGTTAGTGTTTATGTTCCTGTCTGGGGTATTCACCAAAAAGCAAGTGACACCTTTGAGACAATGAGTATGTGGAGATGGTACAGCCTGCAGCCAAGGAGCAGCCATGGGATGGAGAAAATACGAGATTTAATTCTGAGGTTTTTAAACATGGGAAAGTTGGTCTACAAAATGAGAAGAGTTCTTTTGCTTCTTTTGAACTGGGGTTCATGGCATTCTGAAGTCACATCAGGCATCTTGACAGGGTAAAATTATGTATTTGGTTTTGGGAAACCAAATGGGAAAGCCATGTGATGTTTTATTCCTTCTTGGATTCATCAGTATTTATTTACACATACCCAGTGTGCTTGCCCATAGAAGACCCTTTAACACTGCAGTGGTGTGGTGGTCTCAGGCCTTTATAACTAGTGGTGCAGCAAGGACTGAAATTGCTAACTGGGAAGTGTTTTCCAAGGAGCTCAGGAGGCTCCAGGCTCTGGTCCTGCAATTGTAACCTGGTACACACAGAACTGGACCCACAGGACCCTCTGGAAACTGCACAATCTTGTCCATCACGCTGTGCCACAGCCTGGGCATCTCGGGTGTGTGGTTTGACAGCTGGCCTCAGAGGAGGAGAAAGCCATGTACTTCCTCTATGAAGCAGCAGCAAATTTTGGTGCCAGAGCAGAGCAGAGACTCATACCCACACCTCTGAAGCCATAGAGAGATGCTCTAATTGCTGTGTCTCATGCTATCACACAACACCTGGTTTGTGCTTGTTAAAGATGTGGCATAGCAATGAAGAGGCAGGAGAACAGAAAGGAAATATGTGGAGATATTTCTCAGGATGTTTGAAGACCTGTGGAGGGACTTGAAATACACAGCTTTTGTGCTTGCACACAGGCACAAATCCCCTGATGTTGCCTCAGGCTGAGCAGGAGCTGAGTGCAGAGCTGTGTAAGCCTGGTGGATGGCAGAGCCCATAGCTGGAAGTCCCTAAGCACTGGGTCATTCTGGGACAGGCACACAGTAATGTGTTGAAATATAAAATAATTTGAGTTTGACAGAGTTCAGATGGAAATGGAGAGAAAAATTAGAAAAATCATATAATCCCTTCCCCATACACAGCTTGACTCAGGTAGATTTGGTGGAGCCCTCTAGCCAACTTCAATTAGTGGTTCCTGTACAGTCCCTCACTTCCAAGTCATGTAATGTTGTAATAACTGCCTGCTATTTAAAGTCAAAGAAAGAATATTAAACTGCTGCTGTCTTTGAAGTTCACAGGCAGGGAATCATGGTTACTAAAGACTATTAATTATCTCAGCAGTCAAACTACGCTAGGCAAAACTCCAATATAAATGCCAGACAGCGAGTCTGATGTTATACTGCAAGATTTCCTCAGAATAATGTCTACAAACCAAGACCAAAAACCGTGTGCAAACTCTAATCTCATTGAAACAGCCTGCAGAGGTACATATATAAATCAAGGGTTAAGCAGGAATGTGCCTTTCTGAGGAAAGTAAAGGCACTTTGTTTAATTAACAGAATGCTAATTGGGCAAATGAGGGAGAATTAAAAAGGAATCATTGAGTGCCTGTAAGAAATTGGTGGTGAAGCTGTTAGAGCTGACTACTTGACCTGTGTGCATGGAAATTGCAAGTCAAGAGCAAATCCTAAATTTGAGAGTTATAATGAACTCTAAGATGTTCAGAAAAATCTAGACCCCCGAGAGTGACCACATTCAGACAAAAAAACACAGCTATTTTAGCCAGGAATATATGAATGCTTTGTATGGGCTGACCTCACACTGACTGCAGTTTTATACCTCATGACCCTGGGAGTAATATTGGGGGTTTTTCAGTGTGGAAAAAAATTGATGCATCTTTTGTATTCATCAGAGCTGAGAGCAGGGAGGAAAGGAAGTCAAAGAATAAGTTTTTGCTCATGGGCAGTCACATTAGAAGATATTTGGGAAAGTCTTTATTCATAAGAAATGGGACCATACATTTCACCATGGTTACCAAAATTGTAATTTAAAGCACAGAGTCCTTGAGCAGCACAGGCAGGGATGTGATAAGTCTCAGAGTACAGCCTACGGAGAGGGAAAAAGTAAAATCTCTGAGCTCGTGTTCATATTTGGCAGACTGCTCAGGAGGAGCTGCTCTTTTGTGGTTAAGCCCACTGTTAGGGCAGCAATGAAAGCTCCCACACCTTTCAGTGGCTCTGGGCACTGCGTGTGAGCTGCTTGGTGCAAGCCCCACTGGGCACTGATAGCGCTGGGCTGATGCAGAGAGATTTTGCAAGCTGAGAAGTCTGTCCCGTAGTTCTATTTTGACAGCCCTCACTCAATGGCCATCCAGTCCAGAGGACCACATCTCTTTTTTATGACTGTACAGAGGGAAACTGTCTGAGGCAGTGAAAGCAGCAGCCCAGCAGAGAAAAACAGTCGGTGTTACAAGAGGTCTTCCAAAACACTTGCAAAGTTAAATACACAGCGAGTGATTCCAATCATGTGCAAAAATCATTTAGGTTATAGCTGGAAACAAGGCTGTGTGAAGCACTTCATTCAGTTTCTTCTTATATGCATGCTATTTTGAGGACTGGAAAGAAGCAAAGTGATGAACATGGAACATAAGGTCATCTGGCTCTTAGAAGAGGAAAACAAACCACACGTTTTAGTTGCCCTTCATCCTAAGATATTGACAGCAAGCTTGAGATGTGTTTGTAGCAGTGTCCTGTGTCTGATATATGCATATATATAAAAGAACATATGTATCATCTTTAAAAAGACATTTTTCAAAATTAATTTCTCAGCCTATAATTTAGTTCTGGACTGCAGATATTTTATTTCTTGGTGTATGCCAGACACTTCTCTGGCATGTTCTGATTCAGTGGGCCTCCCACATCGGCTCTGGGAAACGCAGTGACTGAGCCAATGCCTCTGAAATTAATGGGTATCATTCCATCAGCCTGGGGTGGCCCTGGCAGCAGTGTGTGCCTCGTGAGGGCCAGCAGGCTGAGAAGTGCTGGGCTGTAGCCTACATTTATCCATCTGAGCTTCATCGCTTCAGTCAGTCCCATCACAAAATCAGGATCTATTTGATTTGTGTAATAATATATTGTTTCTTCTCCTACTACTAGTGACAGCATTTATTCTTCCTTCTTGTGTCCAAGTCATGATTTGGACTAAAATTGAGCATGTTCCTAAAGCTACAGTGAATGGTCAGAGCTGAGTAATTGCATTGGCACCTAGTACATTTGATGAGTGTCAGAATCTTGGATTCATGCATTGTTTTCTCAAAGACTGAAAATGGTGTTTAGCATATTATGGACCCAATTTCACCTCACACTTGGGACACTTAGAAGATCTGAGGACAGAAATGCATACCAAGTTTTGTACATGGAAATAGGATGTGAAATCTCATTGGTGCTTCTGAGAGATTGATTGTATGTTAGATTTGGGTATGACTGATTGAGTGGATTGTGCATTTGTGCATGTCTTGAAAATCCACTTAGATTTTATTCTAGAGCATGGGAATTTTCTTTTTTTTTTTTTTTTTTTAGTAAAATGAAGGAATTTAATTTTTGAGGTGAATTACGGTATGAATTGATTGAGCTGAAATATCACTATTTTCATTCCAGAGATTACTATGATTATCTTCAGTTGCAGAGGAAAGAAAATAACCCCAAACCAACCAAAGGCAGCTACAGTTGCATATCTTTTAGATGCTACATGATGATATTTTAAGAAGGTATACAACCAGTAAGTTGTAATTGGTAAAATAAGGTTTAACTGAATCAGATGCCATGCTTGGTTACTCTGTCCTGCCTCCTGCAGCTGGCAGATGTTGGTGGGATGTTTGCACCTGCAGAGAGCTGTGTTTTTGAGGGCTGGGTGCCAGCACAGCATCTAAATGCTTCTTCAATGGGCCTGTCTACCCTTAGGATGAAAGACATCTAAGCTGGCCACAGCTGCACCCCAGCTGGCCCCATTTGTGTCATACTGTGGCACAGCAGAGATTTCCCAAAGTCCTCTGAACCATTGCAGAGGACTAGAACCAGAATAATAAACCTGTCTGGGCATGAGCTGGCCCCAAAGGAAGCTAGAGGAGATAGCACTGCACTTTGCTCCCAAATAATTTCCTGTTCTAGTTCAGCATTTAGCCAATAGACACTTGGGCGAGCTTTCCCTGGAGCAGCTCCAATCAGGCAAGGTTTTCCGAAATCTCTTCCATGCCTTTGGAGAGTGGGCATACAGTTTCCAGGGCTGGATCTGGTCCTCATAAGCATGGCAATAAAGCATAGGCTAACGAGCCCTGCTGGGCTTGGACGAGTCAGTCTCTGCACGTACGGCATGGTCCATCTCCAGAGAGAGGGGAAAGGGAGGACTGGGTTGGAATAGGTTCCCTTTACAAGAGGGAGGTGGAGGTACAATGTCACACTGAATACAGGTACCACAGACCACTCAAGGGGCTTTCACCAGAGAGTTCACCAGTGAGAGGAAAGCTTTTGTGTGCGTGGTGCCACTTGGGTATGAATGGAAAGCTCAGACCTCTTACTTTTCAAGCTGACTCCGTCCTGCCTGGTAAGTGTCCTTGGCCTAGTGAGCACCAGAGGAAGAGCCATGACCCAGCTCCAGAATTCCTGGTCCAGTGCTCCTGGCAGCAAAGCCCAGCAGTGTGGCCCAAGTGTGCGCAACCCCAGCTGAGACTGTGGCTTTACTGGTGTCTATTTCCATGCAGCTTCACTGGGTTAAAGCTGATTCCAACGTGCCTACATGTACTGAAACGATGTCTCTGACTGCAGCACAAGAGCACCCTGTGTGCTGTGTTTAGATTCATACAGGAAATCTGTGCTAGGATACTCCAGCTCACTTGTGTTCAAAGCACTCATCCTTTGAGTCTGTGGTAAACTTTATATACAAACATATATATATATAATTACCAGAAATGTGTATAGAGACAGTATAGAAGCAAAACTCCTGTAATTCCATAAATAACAACACAGGAGATAAAATATTTGCTTTCTGAAGTCTCATTCTAGTGCAGGAAAGGAACTTGAGGACAATTGGTCTTTTCTCCTGAGCACCCTTGTGGGCTATGTCAATATTAACATTAGTTATTCAGGTTAGTGATATGGTTTTAACAGATACAGTTACTGATAGTTCGGTTTTAAAGTTCTTCTTCAAAGAATATGGTGGACTTGCAGACATTGTTGACTTCTGAAGTCCCCAGAAGCTGCTGTTCTGGGTTCCTTCCTCAATGGCAGGAGCATTGCATAGTGCTGATCACAGCCTTTTTAATTTAAAAATAGCCCAAAATACACACCCAAACAAACAGTGGGGAATGGTTTTAAATGCAACCATAAAAACCTTGCTGGCAAGAATTTTGGCATGCCTTTATATATTGGCTTCAGTTTTTGGTTTCTTGCCATTTTCCCTATGGTCCAGGTTTTCTCTGTAAGTTTCTGACACAGGACAAATAAGTCCCTGCAGCCAAAGCCATTTCAAAACCTGAAAAATTTCCTGTGCAATCAGTCAGGTCATCCAGTTTCAAAATCCATTCTTGTTTATCATATGTGGTGAGTCTGAGGTGAAGTACCAGTCTCATTGATTTTGGCACAGTTTAGATCCAATCTGAGTGGAAGGCATGTTCAGAATTGTGAGATGCACTGGCACTACTCTGAGATTAAAAAAAAAATTGACTTTCCTAAAATCTAGATGTAATGAAGAAACTCACATGGCTCTAATCTGAAATAAACTAAAATCTTAAACAGGAGCAAAAGGAATCCTGGAATGTAGCCTAGAATACACCCAGGATAGTATGGTGCTTTTCAGTTCCTTGCCCTCTTTCCTTTGGGACTGGCACGTTTTACAGCTGACAGCCCTGGAACTTGTTTGATGTGAAATGTTCCAGGGAGATCATTAGAAATTAGATCAAAACAGAATTCAAAGAAACCTGAGGGGTTAGAGAAAACTGCTGAATTTCTTGCAATCCTTACCTTGAATTCATCAAACCTGTGGAGGCAGGTCATCTAGTATAAAAAAGCCGTGTCAGGTCACAACAATATGCGTTTTGACAGCATGCTTGTTTGTCAAAATCACCAAAAATCTTCCAGTGTGTTCCTTGATAGTGACGAGGAGGATTTTGAGATCCAGTGACTTCATTAATAGCACTCCATCCCTTCTCTTGATTCACTGAAGTTTCACTGGCATACATGCTCACTTGGTTAATGAGATATGACACTTGGCATGCTACTAATAAGGAGGAGAAATGGGAAGAAATGTATGCATCACTTCTGAAATGTTGCTGCAGGCCCCTTTTCTGTACATCTGGTACATATTTCTAATCTTTTGTTTTGCCGAGTAAGGTGCCAGAAATGTGGAAGTCATCAGCAGTTAGTTATTTTCATAAAGAAGAAGATGCTGAAAATCTATGTAATTACAGACCCATTTCAATTTTATTCTCTGCAGTTGAATTATTTCAATGTCTTTTTTATAGTCAAAATGAACAAGTTTAGTTTACAAATATTTTATTACCATTAGGGTAACTTGAGTTCCATTATCATCATTTAACAACTGTAGTATTATTAAAAGTGACAAATGACTCTGTAGTCAATTGCTCTTCTGAATAAATGTCATTTTGTGTGGTGGTTTATTTCTTCTGCCAACCTTTGATCTAATGAGAGGCAGCAGATTTTATTTGGCCTTTTTGTTTATTTATTTATTTTTTTACTTTGGCATGTGACAGCTCTGCCTTAGTGACAAGAAACAATTCATTTTCAAGTGAGGCAGCTGGAAATTTTGCTGTAATGAAAGATTTGGCATTTGGCAAGGCAACATTTAGGGATCCTAGAGCAGGCTTTGGCAGTGCCCTTATCTGTGTATTTCTACATTTACATCACTCTTTAGCAACAACAAAGAGATGCAACAGCTTTTTCCCCATTTGTCTGTAGGTCTGTGAGGGGCTGGCCTGAAGCCCTGGGGATTTCAGCACTTGACAATTTTGCTGACCCCTGAGTTCATCCAGTCTGTGACTGAGGCTTTTCTGGCAGTGCTGTCCAGTGAGATCTACAGTGACTTTAGGTTTAGGTACTGACCTCCCAAGGTGCTTCTCAAATTCTCCCTCCCCGCACCGTACTGCCTCCCAGAGGGTTCACGCTGGTTGCTGCCTCCACTTTCAGGCAGGTGTTGATGCTGAAGGTGGCACCAGCTGCTCCTCTCCTGTAATTGACACCGAGCTGAAGCTGGACTTGAAGAGTTGGCCGAGGCTGTTTGTTGGTGATGAGTGTTTTCCTCAATCCAACTGCTCACACATGCTGGGGACAGCTGGTGTTTCCCACCTGAAGCTGTGGAAATGAGCCCAGTCCTGGAGTCACTCCCCAGAGGATGACATGACTTTAAAGTCCTCAGTAGGCAGGTCCCTGTGTGGGCTTCACTCAGCTGAACTGCAGGGACTCCTGTTACTCCATTCTTGTCATCTTTCCTCCTTTCTAATATAAGTGGAAAAACCCTGGAATAACTCTTGCCCTCTCAGTCAATGTCAGATAGCACTTACTCTTTAAGATCATAAAGCCAATATAGATCTGAAATGCCAAAATCTTAATGTGAGAGAAAAGTGGTAAACTTTTGCTATTTGCTTCTCTGAAATAGATGGCATCAATTACAAGCCTATTTGAAGGATGTATTCTGGTTTTGGACAATTTACATTTCAGGCTCTTTGATTATTTGTTTCTACAGACAGCCAACTGCATTTACTCATTTTCCCCTCTTTAAAACATTAAGTAGAAATTCTTGGAGGCTTTTTTTAGTAAAAGCTGGTGATATTCATTTTCTAAAAATGGACTTACAAAACCATTTGATCCTACATTTAAAATATGCATTTTTTTAAAGGATACTGCAAAAGCCAGTCTGTGGAAATTGCTTTGAGCACTCTGGTCTAGTGGAAGGTGTCCCTGCCATGGCAGCAGGGTTGGAAATAGATGATTTTAAGATCCCTTCCAACACAAACCTCTCTTTGATTTTATGAAATGCTGTAAGTGACTAGTCTTTTCAGAGTTTTAGTTATTCAGACTAATCTATTTTAAAATCAGTTTATTTAGTTTGATCTCATATGTTTTATAAAATTTGACTACCTGAAAATTGTGTAACTTAAAAACAAGGAGAAAAGAAAGCAGAAAGAGATCATGAGTGGAGCGGGGAAACAGCATGGCTTGGTGAAATAATTCTAGGTATCTTGCTGCCATCGATCAGGCTGGAGGCAGTCATGGCTCTGTTGTGGCAGAGGAGTCACAGTGAAGAGCTTTGGGGACATATCAAAAACACTGCAGTTTCCTAAAGGTGCAGTGTCAGCCCTCAGTAAGCATTTGCATGGGAGCCCTGATCACCAGATCTGGAGATGTTGGAACTCCCAGACAGGTGCTTTTCATGGACAGGTGGTAAGGAGGAAGGAGGAGGCAGCTGGTGCCCTTCCTGCCAGGGAGCAGAAGTGCTGTCCAGTAAAGGACAGTGAGGCAGGGCATCACCAGACAGAGCTGCATCCCCTGCTACCCAAACACAAAGAGGCAGAGGCTGGCCAAGAGCTTTGGTGAGCCCATGGCACTGAGGTAGGTGTGAGGTCAGGGAAGGGTAGTTCCCGGGCTGGGGTCATGAGTGGCACAGGATGGGCTCAGCTGTAACATGCCTGGGGTGAGGAGCAGCCTCAAGTGCCTGAGATTAAATGAAATGTATGAGCACTGATAGGAGAAACACTTGCATGGGAGGCATTGGTCTTTGAGCCCAGCATGGGCTACATGTGGATGTCCTGTTTGATTAAGGATAATGGGGTTTAAGTTTGGCCTGTTATATTGTCATTGTATTGTTTTTTTAGCATTTCTTTTAATGAAGCATGATTTTTCCTCCTGCCCTCCTGAGATCTTCTCGTAAACCCTTTGTAAAAAATGGTAATTCCTTTGCCTCCCTTGGCAAGCCAAAATGTCGTTTTCTGATTTTGGGATGGAAATGTGGCCATTGCTGTTTGTTTTATGCTGACATTTTTATTCAGTTGGGATTTAGAGATCCTCTCTGATTTAGTCTGTGAATCCCTTTGCTATTACAGACATAACCCTGATTCAGATTTACTGGAAGAGCTAAAGAGACTTCTCCCTCCTCTTTTCATCAGCAGATATACTGTGGGTTCCAGCATTATATGGGGTGGTTATATGGTTGCAGAGCTGCCCGCTAGGTTGGGTCTCCAGTCACCCCTCTCTGCATATTGCTCTAGCAATAGATGCTTCTGATTGAATCCAAGTGAAAATAATTCCCCACTAACTGGTGTGGCTTAAGGAGGGTGATTTGGGAGTCTAACTGCCTCTGCCTCATCCACTCTTGACCCTCTAAACACCGCTGCTGTGTGTGCTCCTGCAGAGCTCAGCAGGTGTCATGAAAACGATCCTGCTTTTGCAAGAGCTGGGCTTTGGAGCTGGTTAATTGCATTGTGTTTAAGCATTAAAATTTTGGCAGAAGGTTTTCTTTCTGCCACCAAACAATTGTTCACAAATGTTTCCATTATTCAGCCACCTGTAATACATGCCTATCAAAGGAAGAGCAGTCCTATTAATAATTACTGTCAGCCGTGTGCAGCGATTCAGTCACTTTGCAGCATTCACTCTTGGGGTAATTCCAGTCAAATGGTGTATTTCGAATGTCAGCTTGATGTTCCTGTTGTAAAGAGGAATGTTTTATTACAGGAAAATAAAATTTACTTGTAATCCAGGTCTACAGTCTGAGGTGATGAAGAATGACCAGGATTTTAAATTCCACCTTAGTGTTTGCTAGACTTTTTTTTTTTTCCTTCTTTTTTTGAGGTCCCTGCATAGGCTGGAGTGATTTCTCCATTTCTGGGACTAGCCCAGGCCAGCCACGTAATTTGAAAGCCGCTTGAATAAAGATAGGGCCTATTTATCAAATTATTTATCATAGGAGTAAACAAGAGCTTCTGCAGTGCTCTGCGCTGTTCTGTTGGACAAAGGTGGTGAATGCATGGGGAGCAATGGGCCCTTTTCCTGCCTTTCCTGCCTGTTTGTGGTCTCAGGGAGCTGGCTGTGGTGAGGCCAGGTCCTTGGAACCACACGTGCACTCACTGGCCTATCTGTGCAAGTCCCTAACCTCTGGCAGTGTTCTGATCCTCTACGGAACATTTTTTTCCTTGGTAGCTCTCACTGCCCTGTGCTACAGGGCATTGGGGTGCCGGAATGTCCCCAGCAGAAGCATCCTTCATCCTGGCACCTCCCAGGATTTCTACACTGTGAAATTTTATCTTAACCCCTGAGTTTTCTCACTTTTACTCTCTTGATTCTCTCCCCCATCCCACAGAGGGGGGAGTGAGTGAGCAGCTGTGTGGGTCTTAGTGGTTGTTTGGGGTTGAACCATGACAGCTAGGGCTGCTCTCCTGCCCTCCCCAGGCAGCCAGGGGCTGCCCCTGCCCTGGCCGTGAAGGGATGGGGCAGTGAGTAAGAGGCCCAGGGCATTGCCTTTTTCCCAACCTGGAAATGAAACTCGAGATAATTTTAGTAAGGAGGCAATAGAAGAGCAGATCTTGATTTGAAGGCTGTCAGGAACAGTTATGGAAAGATGTCCACAAAAGCCCACCCCCTCCAGGGGCGAGTACATTTTATAGGTTTAAGGAAATTAGCATAACTGATAAAAAGCACCAGTTAATTAGGAGGACAAGTGGTAATGCAGTTCCCCCCCAGGTCAAGCCCCTTCCCTGGAGTCCCTACCTCAGCACTCTTGGCCTTGGTTCCCAGGAAGAACCAAGACAGAAGAACCAAGATAGCATTGGGGCCTTGTACTCCCCGGGGCTTGGAGTTCTGGAATTTGTTTTGTCTTTCTGCCTACGGAAAGGCTATGGAAAAGTACTGGGAAAATTAGTCACTAATACAATAGGCTACAGAGCTACAAATATATATGTGCAAAGAATACAGAGAACGTAGAAAAAAAGGCAAAAACCAAACGACATGAAGGGCAGCCTCCCAGCTGGGGGATAGGGCAGGGCTGCTGCTGCAGCTGGTGGGGAGATCTGTGTTAGGGTTAGGGAGCTGCTCCTGAAAGCATGGGAGCATTGAACTCAGGAGAGGCTTGTATGTTAGGGGCAGTGATATTCAAATTTTATATACAAGGCTTTTCATTGCATTACTGAGCCTCACAGACCCCTGATGTTAGATGTTACAAGCTGAAGGATAGAATCCTGATAGGAAAAGATTAAGCACCATTCTCTGCACACCACAGGAAGTCTGCTTGTGTGCTGGGATCAGCTTGTTCAAATTTCTAAGCCCCTTGCCGTGTGGTTGGGTTTCCTGGGTGGCAAAATTAATGGTGTATTTGGGGTAGCATCTGCTGACACCCACACTGTTGGTACAGGCAGACAAAAGGACCAGCGTGAGCTGGCATGCTGTTATTCATACTTGGATATTTGTATGCCATGGAGTTCTGCTACAATGACTTTTATTTAGCTCTCCTCTGAATAATGTTGGCCATTGAGCTTCATCAGTGCTTTTTTTTCCAAGCCCAAATAGCAATAAAACCTATTGCTGCTAAAACTTCCTTATAACCACGTCTGCAAGAACACTTTATTAAATCTTATGCTTTATTCGGGTTGAGCAATTCTCAATGTTTCTCACAGTGACAGCAGTGTCATTTTTGTGTTTGGCATCTTCTTTTTTTTTTTTCTTCTTGTGTTTTTCATTTGTTGGTTTATTTGCCTAATAAATATCACAGTTTTGTCCAGAAATAGCTCATATTACCAATTCACCTACTCTTGGATTTTTCTCCATAGCATATCTTGGTAAAACTCCAGGGCAGAGGGTGTTCAGGCTGCTGTGGAATGAGCCTGAATAACTTTGACAGACCTTGAAATGCATCTGTATGGATTAGATTACCTCAGAAGTAAGAGGAAATTTATATTTATTGGAAGGTACCGGCCATTTCTTACTACTTTTGCTAGCACTGAGAAAAGTGTTTAGGGTAGCACTTTGGAAAGTATACAATTAATATTACAGGGACAGTCTCAGGGCTGAGAGATCACAAAACTTGTGTGCTGCATAACTTACAGTAAAATCTCACTTTGAGATGTCACCATTTAAAAATGCTCTTACTCAACACATCTGCTACCTCTGTGCAGAGTTGTATCTGCTGACTTCAGTCACAAAAATAAGTTCTTACCTACTTTTTTTTCCCATCAGTCCTGCAGAGCTGACACAGCTGAGGAGTGCGAGTCTGCTTTGGAGGACTGGCAACCAAATTAAACGCCCCTCAGGTGCTCTGATACAGCCACACTGAAGCCAGAGGAGTCAAACTGGCAGAGAGTAGTTGAGAGCAGACCAGGGCTGCAGAAGAGCAGAGATTAAAGCTGCCACTTCAAATCTAACATTCCAGTGTTCCAGGCTAAAATCAAAATGTCCAGATATGTCGGGTGAAAAGGGGGGGATGGTGGTGTTGCTTCCAGTGTAAGACCATTTGTGTCTCCAGTTCAGTTATAAGTAGTTTTTTCCATGATATTTAAATGCTCTTTGGGTGTTATGTGGAGGAAGAGTTAATGCTAAGTGATATTAGTGCTGGCCTTTTCTTTTACCAACCTGTTTAGGAAGTCTTGTCTTAGCATAGATTTTGATGTCTGCAATACTCATTTAAACTCCAATATTCCTGTAGCTTTTCCCTTTTTTGAAGATGAAACGTATATATTGTTTCTTCCTTTTATTTCTCTCATGAGTACTTGTGAAATATTGACATCAGCATTGTGGTTTTGGGCAATATTGTCAAAGAGAGATACTAAAATATCATGAGCCACATCTCCCTAAACTCACTGACACTTACTTGAAAATGGTAATGTATTTATGGCTGCTGGGGAAACAGCATCTCATGAGGCATAGCTTTTCTCAAAGGAAGGGGCCCTAAGAGGATGGACTGGCCAGAAAATAAGAGAGATGCTTTCAAGAAAAGAGAGCAGATATTTGAAACCATTCCCATACTTTTTTTTTTTTT
>WEKY01002823.1:55137-86585 GCA_013390045.1 Picathartes gymnocephalus
TTTTTTAATTTCCCATTTCACCTTCTCATTTAGAGGGCACCTTGGGAAGGATGTTTTGAGACAGCTTTTATCGAGCTCTTTCAACCAGAGCTGAAGTACCACTGCTGGCAGAGAGGAGAGAGGGAAAAAAACCTCCCTGCACAGGATAACTCCTGCATTTCCATGAATTCTATCTCCCCTTTCCTGTCCCTGCTGCAGGGCCTGACTAGAGAGAGCTCCCATGACGAAAAGGAAAATACCTTGGTCGGGGTAATGATAACATGGGGTTCAGGGCACTGGGATGCAGATGTCTATCATGACCATCCCATGGTTCCAGGGATACCTACTTCCATAGATACATACATATATATATATGTGTGTGTGTGTGTGTATGTGTATGTGTGTTCATTTCAGCTCAAGTGTGTTTGTATTCAAAACCTCACACTGGAGTGGCTGAAAACTGGCTGCCAGACAGGCTGGACTTTCTGCTCCCAGCAGCAGCAGCAGCAGCAGCAGCAGCAGCAGCAGCAGCAGCAGCAGCAGCCAGCCCTGGCTGCCCAGCTCTCCTGCCCATTCCAGGCTGTCCTTCCTGCGGGCGTGCACTTTTGGGAGGCAGCTGATAAAAGCGCACACACGCTGAGCTCCCGTGCAAAGTAATTCCAGATATGATGAGCCTATTGTATATATGAATAGACCTTTAAGGGATGTAGAAATGAAACCTTTTTTGATCTCCTATCTCTTCAGAACACTTCATGCTATTGCCTCTGTCTCTTTTCTCAAATTCTGTTGGTTTTTTATTCATCTGCCACGTGCATGGCATACTTAAAAAAGGAAAAAAAAAGTTTGAGGACCAATCTTCCAGAACAGATTAGTGATGGGGGTAGTGGTAGAGGAAGGAGCTGCTGTGAAAGGCCCATGTTTGCATGTGAGGTAATGTTTTTCTAGAAGTACAAATGGTACAAAATTTTGCACATACTGCTCCAGATGTTGGAGACAAGTCCAAATGTAAGAGACTGAATGTTGTTACAGAGAAAGTATGGTCAAGCCACTCTGAAAACAGAAACCAAATTGCCACAGGTGTTACTTAGAAAGTATGCCAATACCACATTTACGGTTGCACAGACCAATGCTTGCTTATTTTTCCTGCCTTTTGTTTTTCTTCTTTGATTCTAATTCTTCCATGAAGGTGGGGTTAAATAAGAGGTGTAATTCCTCCCTGGCCCAGCAGCAAAATGATATTTTGATCTTGCACCTGATTCCAGGCAAAAATAGAATCAACTCAAGTGGGGGCTTGGCATGACTGGCATCTGTGGAATGACTTTGTCTGGCTCCCATCCCCAATTTTGCTCTGAATAAGATGAGGCTGTAGCCTTAACGTGTACAAACCGCAAAGCTGTAGGGCTCCCCTGTGGCTCAAAATAATTTGCAACACATTTTTCAGTAGATTTGGAAAAAGATTATCGCATTTCAGGAGGGTCCTCTTTTGATCAGCTGCAGGGAGGGGGACTAACTCTGCGTTGTGACATTTGTAATGTAGAGCAAAAATTAGCATATGCACCAAAGAAATTGGAAGAATAAAAACATTTCTGGCTTAGCACTGTACAGGGCTGAGAGCACGGGAACTAACGAAGCCTGGCTCTCTATGGGCCTCTCTTGGCTGACAGATTTTTTTAATTGAATTTTATCCTAGAGCAGCAGTATAAGGTCACCCCTTTTGGACACCATGAAGTCTGCTCTGGAGAATACTGTGAGGAGAGATGTTCAGACGGAGAGATGTTCACTTGGGATAAAAGCTGGGGCCGTGTAGATGTGTTCAATAAGGCACAAACTGTGGCTGAAGCTGCTTACAGAGTTTGGGTGAGTGTAACATTTTTCTCTGTGGAGTCCCCACCTCAGCGTGCCCTTTTGGGGGATGTGAGTTGTGGCTCTCTTGTTTCCACAGAGTTCTAAGGAGCATCCTAAGGATTCTTTAAGACTTTGAGCTGGCATGAGTTTGGTAGGCATTAACCTCTGGGATCAAAACATCTTCGTAGTGGGCTTCAGCATTGGACTCATATGCTAAATTGGCTAAAAGTCAGAGGAGTTTTATGTGTTTGTTGATGTTTTGTGCTCTTTGTGCATGCTGTGATCCTCTCTCCATCCCTCCCTCTCTCCTCTGGGATTATTACTGGAAGACAGTGGTAGGAACAAAAAGTCTGCAGTGAAGTACTGGGGAACACCATGAAGGGAGTGACTTTTAAAATCACAGTCACTGCTGTCTACCACTGCCCTGGGCTGTGATCAGACAGAAGGTTTTGGATCTTGCAGTGGGCACTGGGATAGCTCAGGGCCTGAGGGTCAGTGCGTGGAAAGCTAGGAGCAGGAGAAGCTACTGGGAAGTGTGCTGGGCTCAAAGAGCTCTACGAGGCAGTGCAGCCCCATTTGGTCTCTGCAAAATTTGGAGGTCTTTTCTGGCTATGTGTGTCTCTGATCTTGTCCTGGCCTTAAAAATAGTGTCACTGAGTGTGGCTGCAGTGTGGTTCAGCCACAGAAGGGTGATTTAAAGCGAGAAACAGGGACCTTAACTCAAGACTTCCTTGCTCATATCAGCTTGCAAAGCTGCCTTTCAGTTATTTTAATGTCACTCTTACATACTTTATTATTCACTGTCACGTTCAGTTTAATGTAGGGTGACCAGATGCCCCAGCATGACTCAAACAGTCTTTATCCTTAATTAAATGTCCTCTATGCATCTGGCTTTTTTCCTTGCTGGTTTCTGAAGTCCCAGAAATTTAATAAAGTTTTCACTTTTCTGTTATTAGCAAACATTGTTTCATATCTGGCTCTACAGTTTTATTATACAGTCAGCTGTAGAGCTTAAAATTGCATTATAAGGCTCCCTTGAATACTCTGTCTTTTAATATATGCTCCCTTCTGTAGCACCATGTTTCTAAAGCTTTAGCTATTACACAGTGATAATGCAAAATTTTATATTTTACAATCATCAACTGTAAAAATAAAACAGTAAAAGTTTGTAATTTACAAGGCTATGGATGACATATGCAGATCTTATGGGTTTAAAGATGTATTGGTTCAGTTCCCCATATGTATCAGTCTGAGATGGAATCTATTAGGCTCTGCATACACACAGCATATTGCTGCCATTTACACTTGATGCTGTCATGTCTTTGAGGGTGAACATAAAAACAAAAGATGGGAAAAATAGGAGTATGGAATCTGTTAAATAAAGCAGATGTTTTCTAAATATGCCAAGTCATAGGGGTTCAATAGACGTGAAATGTCAGCAGAAACAGGCCAAAATCTTGCAGTCACATATGGATATGCTTTAAATTTATGCATCTGAATTGTGGTGATTTTAATGAAAGTGCTTGTGGATGTCATGCTAAGGTTGTCCATGAGAGTTTACAGGAATGAATGAAAAATTATAGTTTATCTTAGGGCCAGAAATTAATTGCATATAAATGTAAGCAACCATGAGTTGGTCTGTGAATTACTTGCAAGATATTTAGTCAGTCTTGCAAAATCGAATGTGTGAACAGAAGATCAGGCTACCCTCAAAAATGTGCTTTTAGCCAGAGAGTGGTGGGAACGAGGCAGAAAGAATAATATGGCAGAGCCCATGGCTCAAAGACAAGTAGCTGATCTGTCCTCCAGACCAAATTGTGCCATTGGATTGGAATTATTATTACTCCATGCAGTTAGCTGAGATCACTCGCTTGCATGGTCTGCATTGAGACAGCAGGTGTAGCTGCAGTGGACAGGGGAGACTGGAGCTGTCCAGCTCCCGGGGCGAGCTGCTCTCCCTCCCCAGGGGTATCTGGGATGCTGGGTCTGGGTGACAGTGTTGATGCCTTAAGATTTTAGCTTTAATATTTTTCAGATCCTGTACTGCATTAGTGTATAACCATATACAGTGTTAGTAAGATCTCCTCACATTTGGTCAGACAAAATAATCCCTCTAGGCCTGAGATCCAAGGACTTCTTCTGCCTCTGGCCCTGAAAAGTATAAACAAAAATAAATTGGGGATAAAAAAAACCTGGGGGAATGTGACTACATAATCCGAAGCTGTAATTGGAGGATTGACCCCTGATATGCTAATAGACCAAACTTACATCTGCCTGAAAAACTCGTGGCCATCCATTTTGCGTTTAGCCCCTTGAGAAGGCTTTGTCTGCCCTTAAAGTACCTGAAGGCCCTTCATCAAATATATCTGCTTTTATCCTTTTAATTTTGCCTGGCCTCTGTTTCTAGGTCAGCCCGAAGTAAGGTATCAGTTTGGGCCCCCAGCTGGTGATGAGTGAGGGAACAGCACTGCTGGAGGACCAGCCGTGCCCCTGTTTAGGCTGGGACTTCACCCACCACAGAAATGGGTGAGAAAGTTTGCTCAGGCAGTGATGCTTTGAGAAAGGCAATCTCAAGGCAGCTACTCAGCAATAGCTTGCAGGGGATGGCATGGTTTTCATCTCACAGAATGGGACTTTCTGAAAAGCAGGAAGCGGGGTGTGTGGCTTCGGGGGTAGCTACCACAGTTCCTAGCTGCCTTCTGAGGATAATGGTGTGTGTAACTTTGAGCTTCTGTGCTCTAGAAAATGATTTTTGAGAAGATGAATGCTTTTAATATTTCTTTAATCATGGAAGAAAGAGCAGAGAAGAAAGCTGTTATGAGAGACACATCTGACTGTTGAGATATAAAGAGCAACCCTATCATTTGTTCAGATCAATATTATTATAGATACATTGTAATTTGAAAGTAAAAAGACCTCCTCTTCTTCTAAACCTTATGTGAAGATACTTTCAGAAAGGCTAATCTGGTTACACTACAGCAAAACTTTACTGTATTGGTGGGAGAGTGTTTGGAGAAAAAGGCAGGGAAGTCTTGGGGTGTAAAATCAATAAAGATTTGCAGTATGACTCAGATGGCTTTGCACTCAGTCTTAAGTGCACATTTACAGTCTGAAAAAAGGTCTGATATCTGATCAGCAAGGGTTGGGGAGTATTATTGATTTACAAACATTCTTGAAAGAAACTCTTTTTCCAAGTATCTATTGTAGTTCAAATAAATGTGTTCTGGACAGAGCAAATGTGTGTTCATTTGATTAAAAAGGCATCAATTTTTCATTATTCCAGTTTTAGAAATAACCATATTTCCACAGTACATATCTCTGTATACCAGGACAGGATAATTGATTGGACACATGTTCATCGAAGCCAAAATAGTGCATTTCAAACCTATTTATTGCCCTGCAAAGCAATTGCATTGTAACGTATTTTGTTTTCCCTCCTGTGGTCTCCCAGGCTGTGGGACTTAGTGCTGTTAAGACAATAGACCCATTCATTTAACTGAGTAGGTGCTTGCAACTAAATGTACGGCATCATTATCATTAGCTTCAGTTCCATCAACAGGCTGTCATTATCGCATTTAACTTAATTGGAATGGAAGCTCTCTTGAAGAATGCTTCATAGAGAGGGATGTTGTAAATGTATTCTTGACTTCTAGTAAATAAACCAATAGGCTAGTGCACAGTGAAGAATTTATAAAATAGCTGCTGGAGTGGAAGGCAGGCAGAGTAACACGTGCGCTGCTGCTCAGGGCAAGGAGGTGGCAGGGGAGCGGCAGAGACAAGCTCACCCAGCAGCTGCTCATCGTGAATGTATTACGGCACGGCATTAGCTTTTCAGGTGTGCTCTGGAGGAGATGCACAGGTCCAGGAGGTGTGTGCAGCTTTGGAATTTGGCAGTGTTGCTCCTGGGCACACTCGTCCCACGGCACTTCTGAGTGTGGGAGGGCAGCGGCCATTTCTGAATTGCCGAGGCACATGCAGAGGGGATGCTTGCACTGTTCACTCTTACTGTGTTTTTGTAATCTAAACAACTCATCCACAGCTATGGAAAACATAAAAGGATCTATTTCAAGATATTGGCCTCCCTGGTTGATCAATATACCCTCCTCCCTCCCCTGCTCGGCTCCTGAAATCACGTCCCCGAGTTCTGTGAGGATTTATGGCTGCACAGCACGCACATCTGCCTGTGACATACTTTGGATGGGTTTTTCCATTGCAAGTATACACAGGTGAGCTGTCTAATGAACTATTAAAAAGATAGCCGAAGACTAGAAGTTAATTGTTTCCCTTACCCAGCTGAACAAGCATGCATCCCCTTCCACTTAATACCCTCCTTTATTACTTGCCGACAATAGGAGAACCTTTGAGTTTTTCCTTGCTTTTTCAAAATGCTTCATCTGAATGCCAGCCTCATCCACTCCCAGTTAGGCACATAATGCTCAAAGAAAATGCGGCAGCTCCCTTTTTTCCCTTGCATTTCGAAGGAAAGGCAGCATGGTCATGCTCTGGGTAAATAAGAATGTGTGTGGCTGTTTGGCCTTTTTTCCATAATAATCCATTGATCAGGTTTCACGAAGAAGTTGGGGGTATTTACTTCCTGCAACTTGCCAGGCAATGAGTAGATGGAAAGTCTCAGACTGAGCTCAACCCTAATTAGACTCCAGGGAGTGAACAGACCCGGGGAAGAAGCAGGAATAAAGATTAGAAGTGTCACAAATGTCCTATGAGAATGGGTCTGCAGGAACCCTGGCTTTGTTAGTTCAGCAGCTCAGCTAACTCAAATGCATTGTGCTGTTTGGGTGCTTACTGTTCAAATAAGCATCAGTTTTCCAGCTTTTTCTTATAATAGGTTGGACCCAGAGTTGTATTTTTTTTTTTTTTTTTTTAATCAGAGATTAACTATTCTTTCTACATCATGGAAAACCTAAAGAAAATAAAGAAGAGAGTCACAGTCCAAAAATGCATACTGACATCTCTGACAAGGAAAGATAAGGAACGGAAAAATTTACCAGCAGGCTTCCTCAATGGGACGCTCTCAAATTTGCTCTTCCCACATTAGGTAGAATATCAATAATTAAACATCTTCCAAAGGAGGTCTGAAATCACTTCAAGCTAATAAAAAGTTTGCAATCTACCTCTCTGCCAACAGAAGCAATTTTGTAGTGTGTGATTCCAGGAATGGCATCTCAGTGTACTAGCTAGGACATGCTGAAGTTTTCTGGAGGAGGTCAGCTCAAAGAAAACTGAAACTGGAGAAAAAATAATGAATCAGGATTAACTCATTATTATTATTGTTGTTGTTATTATTATTACATCTCACAAATTCCAGATAAGATAACTTGTCAGCTTTCACAGCAGCAGGAGGCCCACTACTCAATGGATTTAACAGCAAAGCTACAGGCAAGCATTGGACACAGTTCATGTCTGATTGATTGTAATGGACACTATGTGAGAATGCTTCTGCTTGAGATTGCAAGAAGCTGGGAGAAAAATTGGGGACATTAGGTCAAACTATTGCCAGATGAAAAAGTCCAGGAAGAACTGGAAGGGACATTAGAATGACTTGAAACTAATTGTCTTAAACTGCTAAGACAGGTAGGGAAATGCATCAGAAGATGTTTAGGTTTTTTTATTGTTTTGATCAAGAGTAACAAGAGGGAACATTTTTACTCCGTCATACTCATAGCTGGTGAAACTCACAGCTCCTAAGGCAATTCTTTTTACTGTTCAGTTGTATTTTACAGATCACATGCTCATGAAAAGTGAACTGTCAAAGTAGGTATTGAACAAAAGCATAGCTCCTTGGGTAAACTGGCCTTGAACTTTTGTCATAGATAGAATAGGTACAGCTGAAGTATTTGAGATATGAAGCCCCTGGTGAGGCACAGGTGGACTACAGCAGAATGACAAATATCTGAGGAACTTAGTTTCTGAAAGACTCTGTGGATGAGCTACCTGCACTACAGGTAAATGGCAATGCTTCTGTGACATAAGGACGGATTTATTTTATTGAGACTGATCTTGACTTCTTAATCCCAAATTATTTGCCCAAAGCTCTTACCTCCACTCAAATCAGGTAGAGATAGGTTAAACCAACTTGAAAAAGAAGGTACATGCTGTTTCTGATGTGAGAATTAATGAAATTATTTTGAACAAAATATGAGGAGGAATTGGTGTTTGTTTTCTCTGATTAAATTTAGTGCCTTAGGACTCATGGATGAACATGCAGTCAGAATGCCAGGGGAGCAGATAGTGAGTGTGTGTTTTTAAGCTTGTATCCAAATGCACTGCTGTAACTTGATTTGCAGTAGGCATTTTGCCCATTGTACAGCACTGCACTGCAAGCCATGGAGTTTACAGGTGTTAACTTCGTTGTGGTAGGACACCTCCTTATTTTTCAATTTTGAAAGAAGCACATTGAATGTGATGGGGAGAAAGGTTGTTGCAAAACTGTGTAAAAGCAGGCCGCAAGAGTTCAAAGAGATTGTCTTCCCCTATTCATGTTTGCAGGCGTGCTGGGTCCTTGGCAGATCTCAGTTCATCGGCTGCTTGCTTTTGCTGCTCTGAGAACAAGAACCAGTCTGTGTGTCAGCTCCCAGCCACTGCTGCAGACAGACCTCTGGCTGGATGGCAACTCTGTGCATGTGTGCACGGTGTAAACTGAGTTTAGACAGCAATGGTGGGTCTCGTCAGGAGGGCCTCAGTCCAGTGCTACTCTTTTACGGAAAGTGACCATTTATTTTCTTTATACATAATTGTCTGTGAGGCACCTTCCCATACTTGCAATAGTAAATAACTGCCGAGGGTTGTGATTTGGTAATGTTTAATGCCCATTTTCCTCCTTATTTCTGCAAAAAACTAAGGCATCCTCTGGCTATTTTTACTATTCCAAAAAGTATGTCTTGCTAGGTCAGCTGGATTAAGCTGGCATGCATCTGGGCCAGACTGCATTAAAGCAATTTTTCCTCTTCTCATTACCTGGACTCATTCATTCACAGCTTGGTACTGCGAGTGCTGTTCTGAATACACATTATTTGGGTCATCTTTCCCTCAGCCCTCTGAGGTACAGAGTGAGGAGCTTTAGATTTACAATTCAACATTAGATTTACCATATCGCAGAGTCAGAAATAAAATCCAGGGGAAAATAAATGGCTAACTCAACTGCCACACATAAAGACAAAGAAAACAAACAAATCCTTTTATTTGGGGAAAGAATTGTTCCTTTCCCCCCTGCACAGCTTCATGCATCCTGCCTCCTTCCTTTTCACTGGCCAAGGAGAAAACATTTTTTGTCTCCACAGCCTAATAAGGAGAGTTACTCAAATTTATTTACACTGAAGTGGGCAATTGTTGCACTGGTTAGCTTTATAGGAACAGCAAGTACTGCAATGACCAAAATTATGCAAACTGTGTGTGACATCCACAGCTTCATTGCTAGTGAACTAACAACATATCCAAGTTAAATCCACAGTATATCCATTTTACAAAGGCACAAAATTTAGAGCATTTAATAATAAAACAGGGCCTTGCACATATTGGGGCATGGGTCTTAAACCATAATAAATTTTGATAACTAATTCAATCAAGGAAATGCATATGCCCTAAGGGAAAATGTATTAGCAAATTAATTCATTGTGATGAAGAAAACTTCCTTATGAAAAGACAAATGAAAGTGAGAATGATCTTATTCCTTATGCATGTGGATGCTCCCAGTATTTATATTTGGTGTTTTAGAATGTATGCAGATTATGGAAAAAAGGATACGTGGCAGCAGTGTGCAAAGTGGTGTTGACCCAGCAGCTCTGAGAGGCTCATCCTCCCAGGCAGAAAAGGTCTGGTAGGCTTCTTAATATGCCTTGTGACCTGAAGAACCTGCTCAACAGCTGGAAGTGATACAAGAGAGAACTCAAAACCAAGCTCTTTTGACCCTCACAGGAAACTTCCAGGCTCTCCAGTCTGATGACTGTCCCTGTACAAAGGAGAGCTCCCGTGCAAATGTTTGAGAGCTTTGATAGCACTGTGTCTACATCCTGAGGAGGCTCCTGAGATGAACAGAGAGCTGATGAAGATTTCGGAGGGCTAAAGCAGTATGGCCTCCACAGCTCCTGCCTCCCAGGAGGGAAGTGTGTGCCGCACCTGCCGGAGCCCCGGAGCTGTCTGGAAGCGTTGCTGCACGTGGGCTCTGCTACCGCACCGCTGCTGATGGCACTGTGTGAATAATCACCTGCCAGCATCCAAAGCTCTGCTAAACACAACAAAAGTGCCACTGGCCGTCCATCCTTACGCTGTACTGAAGGAATGAGGTGGCACAAGTAGGCATGGATGCTGGTGGAGGCCCTTCTAGTCAGCTGAAATATAATAAAAAGATGCTCTTGGTACGTGGTTTGTTTTCTGCAATTTCCCTTTGTTCCTTTTGTAGAAACCTTAGAGAAACTTTAGCTGTTTCTATACAGTAAAGAAGATCTTGCTTTAGCTAAAAGGTCTTTGGAGATTTTTTTTTTTTTTTTTTAGGGGGAAAAAAGCCTCTCCTGCTGGGAATTAAAAGCACTGGCTACTGCAGGAACATATGGTCACTTCTAATGGCTATATTTGTTATTAGTGAAGTGACAAAGAGGTGACTTCACTGATTTGCTTTAGAAGCATAATAAAGCCCAACAAGATTTAAGATTGGCTGGTTAGCTCTGTTAGAGGCTAATATGTAGTCAATTTTAGGGGGAAATGCATTTTAATCATACAGGAGAAGAAATCACTTATAGAACTACTGGAGATTAATTTTCTTGTCTGTAGATACAGAGTTCCTTGGAGCAAGGAGTTATATTGACCCACTGTAGATCAAGAATTTAAATTTTTTAGATCTGGATATGAAATTAAGCAGGGTACTGTCCCATGAAATATTGTTTTAGTCCATGTTTTTGCACAGGTATCCAGGTGTGTGGAAAATACAGTAGAATAGATAGAGCATTTTTGAAAGCCTTGATTTAAATGTGAAATATTCATATCTTTTAGTTTGTTCTTGAGTGCAGAATTCTTTGTCATTGAATTGTTCAAATACAACAAGCAAGGACTGTTCATGCTCTGACTTGAACTCCAATTTGCAACCTTACTGGAGAGTGGGTTAAGCAGAATTATGGTCCTGAGTGTATCCCAGTTGCTACAATGAACTAAATCAGAAGGTAGCACCACTTAATAGCTGGAGAAAGAGGCAACATCTTTTGACATATCTCAGTGGGGCTGTCTAGTAGATGTTTTGGTCCTGGTTGATATCTGTGGAGGTCTGGTGTACTTGCTAGCGTGTGGTGGTCACATACCTGCAGAATGCTTACTGTGTCAAGCAAGAATTAGAAAGGTCCATAGTGCAGCTGGCTGAGAACTGCTTGTTAATGCTACTGAGATAAAAGAAAGATGGTGAAGAGGAGCTTTTGGTGGAGTTGGAGGAGATTCTGCAATAAGTCACTCAGCTGGGGGAGAAAAACTGTTTGAACTTCATGCATGGTACAGTTGGATCAAAGGGAAACAACAGATTCACCACAGCTTTACCCAGTGCAGGCTGTGGCAGTGCTGGCTCTCAGGAATGGAACCCCTGTGCTGTGAGGCAGGTGCAGGTTTTGCTGCAATGGTCAAAGTGATTGCTGAGGCACTAATGTAGGGTGGGGGTCGGTGCCACCCTGGGGGAGGCACAGCCCTGTAAGTGGAAGGGGCAGCTCTGGGAGAGTACAGGCAGTGCATGGAGCCAGCAGCAGGCACTGGCTGGTGCTGCAGGTGAGGCTGGAGCTGCACCTCTTGGCTCAGCTCTTTGGGACTCTGCGATGGCTGGCAGGGAAGCCGAGGCACCAATCCAGCCATCTCTGCCGCAGGCTTCCTTAGCCCCAGTGCTCATGAGGCCCGTGGTGGGGGGAATGAAGGTTTGTGCCATCAGTCGGGGCTTTGAGTTTTCTCTCCTGAAGTTCACTTCTCCCTGTCAAATGATCCATTTTCTGAATGCAGGCAGCCTTGGGCCCACCCTCTGTCTCTTCTTGGGAAGCTTATTTCGCAAGAGAGGAGATAAGCTCCAGCTTTTCAGATATCTCAGCTGTGTCTTACCTGGAAGGGGAGAGGTGATGGCTCCTTTCCCAGCACAGTGGCACTTGGTTCCTGGCCCCTTAGGATTTCCACTTGACGTGGGTTGTCTTTTTAGCAACATCCTTCTTGCTGCTTAGGGGCCAGAGCAAAAGAGGAGAGGATAGCAATTCACTGCTGATAGTGGTCATGCCTCTTGCAGTGTCCTTGGTGCCAAGCAGGAGAAGACAGAGACCTGGCTGTCCTTGGTAGCCTGAGATACAGGTGGTTTCTGGCCCTTTTGGAGCTAACATCAGCCTGGGACGGTGTGGATCAAGATCTTCTGTTAATTTGATGGTGGGCCTCCCTTTTTTTTTTATTTCTGCTCTATCTTAGGTATTGGCTAGGAGTCCATAGATAGAAAAATATTTGTCTTTCCCTGAGGTTTGTCTCTCATCTCACCACAGATTTCACTCCCCTTTCTTGTAGAAAGAGTGAGGGAATGAGGCTTGTGGGCCCACAAAGGCTCTTGCACTGAGCAGGAGCACAATCTAACAGCAGGGTGCTACTAGATGCAATGACACCCTGTCACGATCCGCTTTAAAAGCAGATTTTTGTGACTGTTCGTTAACCCGACCCCAAGGTGCAAAAGTCACAAGGGAAATTCAACTTTAAATCAAATCAAAACACCTTTATTCAATACCCAACTCAAATGCAATAGGAGGGAGAGGAGAGAAATAAAGAATAAAGAATCAAGAAAGAGGGGACAGATAATATAGCTACCAACAAAAGAGACGTGCCCTTGTAGGTCTTGAAGGAGAGGTCTTCTTTTGCTGGGGAGATCTCAAAATCACAGTGGGCATAGAGAGTCTTTTATAGTTCTTCCAAAAGCGGGGAGGGCAGTGGCCAAAAGGTGGGGGAAATCTTCCGTTGCTTCACAGCAAACACAGCAAAGCGAGTAGCAGCTGTCCAAGAGGCGAGGTGTGAGGCTGGGACAGGTACGGGCTGTTCGTTTCTGCTCGACTCCGCAGCCAGCACAGTGCGGTCAGTCCACCGTAACCTGCCCATTGTTCTCTGCTTTGGTTCCCTTGTGGACAGCCAGTCCCTTGGTCCACTGCTCAAACACACCTGTGAGCAGCACCTTGGCAAACATCCCAACTTAGTCAGGCCTGGCCCAGACCCTCCTGTGCACAAAGATTTCAGGGTTTCAGCCTCTGTCTCTTCACGACAGTTGTGAGGCAAATCAGGAATTTTCGAACCATCTCTTACACACCCTGTATTGGAAATATTCACTAGATTAATATTCACATAATAATCCCAACAAGTCACTGTGATCTCTCTGATTTAAGCATTACACTCAGTTGCTTTGGAAACAACTCTCTTCCCTAGAACTCTGGGAAATTTAGAGCAACCTGTAAAAAGCAGAAGGCAATCAAAGTACCCATTCTTTACTATAACATGGGCAAAAATATCATCTCTATTTCTGCCTCTGCTCTTAGGAATTTGTCAGTAACTTTTCTGTTCTGTACAATGTTTTCCTATTTCCATCAGGTTATCAGCTCTCAATCACCCTGGCCATTGGTGCATTTTACTGTGTAGCTAAACCCAACATGGCTACTTTTTTTTCCTTTTTGCATCAATAGCACTCTTGCTGTAAACTGAAGCAGTGAACAAACAGGTTTTCATTGATTAGTTGTGGATTTTCACAGCAGACCCCCTGGGGCATACCAGCTCTGCTCCTGGTGGCAGCCTTTTGTGCCACTGATTTTAAGTATAAGATGGTGGCACAGCATACAGGCTATTGGAACAGCATTGACAGAGTTAATTTACACTCTGGTTGGTCTTGATCTCTTGCAAGCAAAGGGTAATATCATGAGGCTATGGATGCATATATATGTGTGTGTGATAACTGATATTTGAGCCAGCAGTATCCCTGGAGTCTTTACAATAAACAGGTGGGCCTCAGGTTGCAATTAGAAAGTTCCAGGGTGATAAAAACACTTGATACGTTACATTTCATTAAGAAAGGCAAAAATCTTCCTCTCTGTGCCTGTACAAATCTAGAATATCTCCTGTGCCTGGGAAGGATTTACCCTTGCATTACAGTTCAGACTGAAAACTGATGTGAGCACATGTACCTTAGGGAAGAAATGAGCCATGGGGGCAAAACTGCTGTTTTGGAGTACTGAGTGAAAAGCATCAGTGCCTGTAGATAGTCCCAGGTGAATTTTTTATAACTTTGTTATGGGATACTGTGGAACTTGGGACTCGTCTATGCCAGGTTTTATGTGCCATGTGAGCAGTCTGTAGCTTCTTTTGGCTGTGCTGTAGCTGGTCCTGCTCTAGCAGCGCCTTGAGGGTTTTATGTGCATCTCTGTTTGCTCCAGAAGTCTCTACTGTAATGTCCATCCCACCTTCTCTGCTCTGCCCTGTGTCAGGGTGCAGCTGAGAAGCCCTGTGAGTTTCCTGCTGGTTAATGTGTGCTGCTTCACATGGCTGCACAGAGCCTTGACCTCAGAGAGGTGGCTTCTCCCCACGTTTTGAGCAGGTTGTGTCTGCATTCCCTGGCAGCAGCACAGAGGCAGCAGACTAAACCACCTGCAGCACAGACCTCCCAGTGCATTCTTAGAGAAAGGCAAGCGAGCAGTGAAGCAGGGAAAAGAGGATAAATGAAGAAAATAGGCACCTCGAGACAGATATGATATGATGGGCAAGATTAACTTACCTAAAGGGACTAAGGTAAAAGAAGCAGGAGTGAAACAAGATGTTTTTAATGTGGTGCACAAATCCATTAATCAGCCTAAAATGTTGTTTGTGTAGCATTCTGTGCCCTACACAGTATGCAAGGTCTATAAATCTGTCTGATCTATATGGAAAATTTGTGGGTCGGGACAAGCAGAGAATGCAGCATCAAATAGAAGAAGGCAACTGCCAGTAAAGTCAGTGATAAAGAAGTATTCAAACAAACACAGGCTACTGGAAATCACAGCTTTGAAATGCTTGCACAGTGGGCCTCTTCTTGAGGCACCCAGTTATTAAATATAATGTTTCCTTATCAAAGACTTAGAGATGAGCAGCTTTGATAGTATGGATTGCAAGTTATTGTCTGTTTCTTGAGCTTGCTTCTTGTTAGTTACAGAAGACCCTGAGTTAGAGGATAATTAAATGAAAGAACCATTTCAAGGAATTATCTGGATAATTAGTTATGATAAATATGATTTTGCTTTAGAGCACTGAAATAATAGAAACCATTGAGTTGAGACAAGAAATCATATGGGATGCCTTTCATGTGAACATATTTATTATCTGTTTTAATTAGCAAACCAAGTCCTAAATGCCTAATGTAAAGTATTTGTCTGGGGTTTCTCTTCATTAAATGACTTAATTTCTGAAAGTCCATTATACTGCAATTTATATACACATCTTTCTATGGCTGGACGAGTGGCAGGGATTTACAAAAGGACAGCAAAGTTAATTGCGGAGAAATATTAACATTTTGAACTAAATTGGATTTTTTTTTGTCTGTTGAGTCCTTGATTTAAAAGTTTTTGTGTATATATGACTTACTTCGAGTTGTTGAAGCCCTTAGATTATTAATGTCCACAAAAGCTGCTACAGACAATGTTAATTCTATGATTGAAACTCACCAAAGCAAGAAAAGTCTGACTGAGATTGAAATGCTTTGCTTAACTTTCTCTCTTATGTCTAGCCCTGGTTGCACATCCAGAAGGTGAGAACCCAAGCTCTTCTCTGGCACCAAAATGTTTCTCATAACAGGAATTTCTGAAGACTTTCCATGATCAAGAATACCCAAGGAAGCTGATCAATGTTGGCCTGTCTTACTAGAATTTAACAAGTTTTGCATTTTCTCGGGGTCTAAGTTTATAGTTTTTAGAGATCAAATGGCACACAGAACGAATTCTTGGACTAAAATACAGAAACCCATAGAGTTCCATTTGCACCTGGAAATATGAAACTTGGTGTTTCTGTCTGCATTATGGGTATATCAAGCATGAATTATTTATTACTGTTGGAGAGGATTTTTGGAGGCATTGGAGAAATTACTTGATTTGTAACGAAGATTACATGGGAAATCAGGCTCTCAGGGAGGTTTGCTAATGGCAAAATCCCTCTCTAAGACTTTAAGGCAGTTCATTATACCTCACTTGCTTTTAATGTTATCCTGATGCTTGGTAAACCTGACCTGGACACAGAAAACCAGAGCCTTGTTATCCCTTCCAGGGCTTTTAGAGCGGAGCCTGTCATGGTGCTAATGTAGCTCCAGTTGGTGCAATGAAGGCACCTCCCTTCTGACTGGTAGGGGCAGAGTAATTGATCGCACCTCATCCCCCCTGTTAGGGACATGCTCCAGATTCCTGCCTCAGTCCTATAAATAAAAGGTTTCAGGTTTCTTTTCCTTGTGTGCTGGCTGTTAACACACTGGACAATGATAGCTTGATAGCTTAATTTGCTTTTCTCTTTTTTTATGATAGCATTTAAAGGAAACAACATGCTGTTGACAGTGCTGTAGCATTAAAGCTCCCTTAAATCTAGAGTCCTACCACTGGCCTGTCAAGACTTTTATTTTTTTTTCCATGTGAGTGGCAATAAAGAAACTACACTAAAAAAATATTAAGACTTTCATCTGCTGTGGAACTAAGGTTAATTATAAGCCACAAATTTAAACGAGGCTTCCTGATACTATGGGATGTTGTAGCAGGCCAGAAGGAGGTCTCAAACTCACCTGAGCTAATTTCAACGGAGAGCTGCTCGCTGTCTGCTGACTCCTTTCTGAATCCAAGAAAGATGTGGCTGAATGTCCTGTAGAGCTCACCCCAGTCTGGAGAGCCCTGCAGCAGCACATGGGGTGCATTGTGCAAACCTTTACCAGAAGAGTCTCTTCCCCATGGCAGGCAGGCAGGGTAAAGATCCCTTCCCACTCAAGTCTTACTTAGGTTGTATTTTGAGAAATGAAGTGATTCATTAACCTCGTATCACCCTTCTGACCTGCAGTAAATTTTGCCTCTTAATGCAAGACTTGACTAGGGTTCCTGTAATTCCTGAGCCCCTGTACAGGTCTGCTGTGCAGTCATGAGTTCCATTGGGAATCTGGGGGTTTACTTGAGTTATATCTCAAAGTGAAATTTATTTTCTCAGCATTTATCATCATCATAACCAGGCCTGTGTCAGTCTTTGGAAAATGAAGCTTGTTCTAAAGCAATGGGACCTTTAAAGGGCTATATAGTTTTGCAAAGTATATCGTGTATAGCACTTTTTTTCTCAGATAGAAAAAATATTTTACTGTTTTTCATATATTTGCATGAGCACTTTCAGAAATAAATTATTTGGTAAAAAAAGATGGGATTTGGAGTCTGGGTGCTTGAGGTCTGGTATTTTATTAATGCATTGTTTTCTCTTTGATCAAATTATTTTCCTTTCCCTATGTTCCCTTTTGTAATGTAGTACAGGACTCAAAGTTATTCTCCTTGAAAAAGTGCTGGGTAGAAAATGTGTGTCAGGTATTTCTAAATTCTCACTAAAGTATATTTTTTGTCAAAAAAAATCATCTGACAATAAATTATTAACCCTTAGAAAATTTATTACTTCATTAGAAAGGTTTCTCAAACATTTTACTACAAATGTAATGGAATTTTTCATCAAAATTTATCAAAACTATGATTTAAATAGAAATAGTTGATAGAGTTTTTAAAAATAATTGAAAATTCTTATAGCATTTAATAGATATTTAGCCAGAAACTTTAATAATATTTAATTTCATTTTAAGCAAAGTCATCCATGAAGTAGTTTGAGAAATATAAAGGGGGAAAACCCACTTCTTAAGTGTAATAAAAAATTGTGGAATCATTTCCTAATGGGTTTGAGTTTTAAATTTGATCAGTTCTAATTGCCCTAAAGTATGTTTGTGTATACTGTGACTTCCTTTGAAAGTACTTGTTAATATAAAGGCCACGTAATGCAAGAGAGAACTTTGAAGGTGTTTTGGGGTAGTAGCCACAGAATAGGAATAGCAGGGTCCTATTACACGTTGTCCTGAAGGACCCATCAGGATGGTTGGTTGTACCCCACACTGTGCACAATAGAAGAGATGCTTCTGTGATGAGCACAACTGATTTATATCTGCACATTCAGCCTGCTCAGGAAAGACCTCTCTATTTTTTATTAGGTACAGGATTGAAAGGATTTCTTTGTCTCATTGAATTAAATCCTCCTGCAGTCCCAGGCAGTCACCTTACCATGTTGCCTCCCCAAACCAATAAAGCTCCACTGTAAAATACATGAATTTCATGCTCCTTAATGCTTCTCCGAAATTCCCTTCCTCTGATGGTTAGAAATCATGCTCCCAGCCTAACCTTATTTATGTCCAGTTTCTACCTTTTTGTTCTTGTGCCAATAGTGGCCTTTAGCTTAAATAGCTCTTCTCCTTCCCTGGCGTTTACCTCTTTGATATGTTTATAGAGAACAATTATATTCCCTCTCAGCCTTCATTTGCTAAACAGTTTCTCATTTTAGCAAAGCTTTCTATTTCCCTGATCATTCTAGAAACTGTTCTGTGCACCTGCTCCAGTTTAAATAGCTTAAATTCATCATTTTTGGGAGTGTGGATCACCAGATTGCCCACAGGGCTCCACAGGATATTTCATTAGTTCCCCATGCAGTGTCTTGTGCAATTACCTTTGCTCAGTATCACTTGTGAGAAAATAGCTCACTCATGTCTTCCTTCTCGTCAAACTGATGCCCCCCATCTTCTACCTGAATTTCCCATCCATCCCTTACTACTGCTGTCCTCCTCTGCAGTATTTCATCCCTTTTCTGCAAACTCCTTTTAATTACCATGTTTTATTGTACGGTGATGCTCACAAGCTTTGTCTTATCAGCATATTACTTAACTGCCTTCAAATTCTTTTTGCTGAGTCCACTAAAATAAATATTGCTGAATAAGACTGGCTATGAAATCAGTCCTTGAGAACACCCATATTTATCTCCTTTCATTGCCTTGCTAAGTAGCTGCTCCTATGAAGTCCTATTGTCTAGGTAATTTCCCATACAGATTGATATATAACAGATATTCTTCTGAAGTCCAAATAGACTGTAGAAAGAAAGTTAGATTAGGCCAACCTATTTCAGATTAAACTATTTTGAGTTTTATTTTACCATATCCCCTTATTTCTGTAACTTTGATTATTGCTTCTTTGCAGATGGATTTGGATATGTCACTGAAATTTATGACTGGTATTTTTGATGTGTAGGTAGTATTTTTGCTATTGCTATCACAGTATATTTCCTTATGGTAGTTTTCCTAGAGACTTTTGGATAGATGTCGTTTGGACACATCAATTGCATAAGTACTTTGACTTTTTGTTCCACCTCACTTTAGCCCCTGTTCTATAGTAATCCTACTTTTCTGCCTTTATTCTACATACCTGAGTATTCTGTACTGTCACCTTTAGGGAAACTGTACTAAAGTGACTGAAGCTATGCTAAAGTACTTGTTTAGCTTGTGGGTCTATGAAGATTATGCTTATTGATCCCATCTTCAGTGTATCATGACCTTATTCTTTTCTATACTATTTATGTATAAAGGCAAGAAAATGTTTACTGCGCATTTACTTTTTCTTTGAACACTTTGCACTTGTGTTATGACAGTTCCTGATTTATCCTTTATACAACCCTCCAATAACTGTCATCTTGTCATCCATCCATCTCTTTTTTGTTGTTGTTGTTCATTCACTCTTTCTGAGTATATCAGATATTTTAAATCTCTCCCATTCCAGCTGTAATTTCTTCTTAGATTCTGGTCTAAAGTATTCAAAGTAGGCACAATACTAAAGCAAAGACTTTACACAATGCTGAGTGAGTAATTAATAGTTCATATATTTCACAGGCTATCTTCCTGCTTTTATATTGTGCCTTTGTGCCTTGATGTCATTCATATTAGCCCCTCATTGCTGAACTGCACTTATTTTGTAATCCCCTATAATCCTCACATCCTTTTATGCTGAATTGCTACTTAACCAGTTGTTCCCTATCTTGTATTTGTGCAAACTGATTATTCCTGCCTAAGAGTTGTGCCCCATGTTTGTCCTCCCACTTGTACTGAATCTCATTTTTGCAAGCTATTTATCCAATTTGCCAATGCAATTTGAATTTCAGTCCTGTTCTCCTTTGTTCTCACAGCTTTAGTCATTGTAAACTTCATAAGCATAAGCAGTATCCCATCATCCCCATCATTAATGATAATATTGAATGGTCTTGGACTGGGGACAAAGTTGCCGGACTGCAGTAAGTGTGTTCTTTCATTTTTATAGCAGTGTATTGAGTGCTGTTGTCTTAGGATAAAGTTAAGCAGTTGTTTGAATTACTTGTCTGTCTTCAACTTTTTTTTGTAGGCATTTTCACTATAATTTTTAATGTGAATTTCCACCTGACATGCTCTATGAAGTTTTTCCTTTCTCCACACTTAGAATGCATATACCAGACTTGATTTTACCATTTGATTTAGAGGGTTTTATATGACTTCTCATTTAGGTCTCTGAGATCTCTGGTTCAATTGACTTCAATAAGCAGGCCTTAAAGCTCATCTGCTCAAAATAAAAAGACTTTAGTTATGAGCCTGGCTTGTCTCACCTTTAATGCAAGCTGATTTGAATTATAAACTCCTTTTCTATTATTTGTTGTTTGATAATGTCCTTATCATTTAACTGTCTACATATTACATTGTCTTCTGTTAGCTCAATGATTGATCAATGAAGAATTTTTCTGCTGCCAGCCTAGAGGATCTAGGTCCTTTTGTTGACAACAGACTTTTCTTTTTGGCCTGTTTTGGGGATTTTCTTGGTTTGGTTTGCATAAGACTCTGTTGCCACAACGTATCTTCAGCTAATTGCTGTTTTGTACCTCTGTCTCTGACAGTCCCCAGTGGGAACAGCAGTGTCCTTGCCTTGGTATTTGGGTTGCTTTGTGCTGTGCCTGGGTGCAAGGGAGTCCCGAAGATGCTTAGGTCTGGCTTCAGAATCTGAGTTGGGTGTGCTGAGGAACTCCAGGGACTGGGGAATAAGGCAGGGATTATTAAACAGAGATTCTGTTTTCTGTCATGTGCTTGCTCTTGAAGCCCAAATAGACCTAAAAGCAATGACATTATTTTGACATTCAGCAGTCACTTTGGACTCACCTGTAACTGCTGGAGGTTGCTGCCCTGGCAGGGCTCAGGAAGAGATGCAAATCTCAATCAAGACAGTAATCTATCAGGTGTTCTTTACTTTTCAAATTGGGCTATAATTTATATTAGAAATGTTGCATCTTTTCCAAATTAGAACATTTCTCTTTCCTCTCCCATTAAGTGTCATCACCAAAACATAAAAAGGAGGAAGGATTAATATACCTACAGTAATGATGATCAACATTCTTGATGACATAGCCAACTCTTTGTGCAGCTTTGCAGATGTCGTACGGAGATGGTAAAACTTGCCTATTGAAAATAATCCTGAATGTGAAATAGGAATTTGTTACAAGAGAGATACTTATCCATTGAATTAGTTTTTTTTTTTTTTTGTAAATCAGATATTAGGATACCCAGATATTTGAAGTCGCCTTTTACTGAGGAATTGATGTTTAACACTTTGATTTTTGCTTGGACTCTTACTGAATGAAAACTTTCTGGGTTGTATTTACATGAATAGGACAACTTTGGAAAATGAAAGCTCAGCTTTTGTCTTTTGTGTGTATAATATCTGATTCCTTGCTTTCTTTTTTCAGCTCTTTGAGCACTAAAGATTTACATGTACCCTCTACGTATCTGAAAACTAGTCAGAGATTCTGCTAGATTTTCATGTAGGCTTTGTGCTGCTTGCAAGATTTTTTTGGAAGAAATCAGAGATATTGCAATTCTTCATTACATTTTGATACATATTCTTTCACTGTCTCCAGAGATATTCCTCTGCTTTTGGACATATGAGGCCATTATCATTCCACTAATAAGTTTCTAAATATGAATGGTTCCAAAGTGTTTAGAACAAAGCATTTGCAGCTGTGACCCTTGGATTGGTGAGCCACAGTGCAGCCAAAGCATTGAAATGTTGTACAAAAATATATGTATATTTTAACTTTATTTTCTTTTATGTATCACTAGCAAATTTAATAACATTTGTTTGTACTTAAGTGTCGCTTCTTTAATAGGTCAAATTATGGACTATTATGAAATACCAATGTTTAGGAGGAGGGGAAAGCTTACATAAAGCATAACCAAGATGAAATAGACCTTGATCCAGGCTGTTTTCTGGAAAGCTGTTTGGTGCTTGTGAATTCTGACTCTCCTTCTGGCTGTAATGTGATGCTCCTCTGTAGTGTGACAGCTTCAGCTTTCTGCCTGAATGATCTCATCACAAACACTCACTAAGAGTCAAAAATGAAAAAATGAAAACTCTCATATTGCTTATCTGCCCATCTTCTTGGTGAGGAGAAACTCATAATGTCTGTGCAGAACTTCAGACATAAAAACGCTCTATAAATGCTTAGTGTCATTTCGATGAAGAGAGAGAAGGCTGAGAATGGGATATGATTGCTATCTATAAATGCATTATGGAGGTAAACTCTACAAAGGAAAAGAGAGATTTAAGTTAGAGGACAATGCTGGCACAAGAAGAAACAGATGTAAGAGGGCCATGAATAAATATAGGCTGGAAATAGGAAAGTTTCTATTAGAGAGGTGCAGCGTCTTCAAGACAGAGTCAAAGTCAAAATCTTCCCTGCTTTTAAGATGGAGTTTCAAGTCTTAGAATCCTATGCTGTGGTTGCTTGTGCAGAGGGAAGCTGAAATTTTGGGAAATCCTTTCCATTGCTCACTGGGCTGACCAGAGAAATTTTGGCTACAATCAGATGTCCTTCAGAAGGTCTCACCCCTCACAGCCTGAACTTTTTATTCCCTTATAGCAAAGCAGAGACATAAGGTGAACTGGTTTTGTTTCCCCAAAGAAAACATCTTCATCCTTTCTTTAACTGACTTGTACCTTATACCCAAAGATAGTATCTCTTTGTATCATTTATCCATAAATATCTTGCAAGAACAAAGTGTAACTTCCTGGAAGTGCGGTACAGAAGCTTTAGCGAAGTTTAATTTACACACCAGTACAGTTTTTTCTGCTAGAGCATTCATTCCTGTGATGCTAAAACTCCTTGCTTCGGCTGTCAGGGAAACAGGAAAGGAAGGCTATGCAAAGGGTGGACAAACGTAGATGCAGTTAAGCTTAATATTTAAGTGCAAGTAGTCATCTGCCTCCAAGTGCAAAAAGCAAGGATGCTATTTGCTATTGGACCAGCTCAGATAACTTGGATTTTAGCACGGGAACCTGGGCTTCTGAAGACCTACAGGAAAAATATAATACAGTGAACGAAAGGAGTCACATAGCAATCAGCAGGATATTCCAGTTGGTTGGCTTGAGTTATCTAGTGCAAGTAGCAGAGTGGAGGGGTTTTTCTTTCATGAATGGAAAGAAAAGTCACTCCACAGGCAGTTCGCAGCAGGGACATAACTCAAACTTTCATTGCTGTAAAAATAGTCCTGTGGGACTACCTAGCCAGGCTGGGAATATAATAGGGAACAGACAAAAAGCCTAAAAATTTACCATTTGAAAATCTGCTACTTTGATGGAATCCAACTGAAAATAGTTTCAGTGTGTGGAATTCTTTGTTTTTCAGCCTTATGAAGGGTCTTGAACTTTAAAGTTTGGAGTCATTTGCTACAAGCTTCACAGGTAAGCACCATTCTGGACAGTTGGATTAGGGTTATGTGATGTGTAATATTTCTGCACAAAGGAACCAGAATTGCTATTTGTGGAAACATAAGCTTACTGCTAATTGTGCTCACTCCATGCTATTAATTAGAGGCTAAACAATGGTCTTGCTGTTGCCATTGACAACTGAGTCTGCAACCTTGGGTTTTTTTAATACTAGCATTGGGAAACAGAAATCTGTTCCCCATTTGCCATGGTACAGAAAAGGAAGAAAGACTCTTAGGCTTGCAGCTGGAAAAAAAAGTAATTTGCAAAGAGTCATGCATTCAAGTTGGCCTCTAAATTTATATTAATTAACAAAAAAGGCCCTGGTGGATAATTTGCCTCCAAGTGGCAGCCAGGCTGTCTTCTTGCACAAGAAGAGACCAAAATTACACTGCACTGATCCATAGTGACTGTAGGCTTGTGCTCAGAGCTTGGTTTTGAGGTGAAAGTAATTCCAGGATTCGAGTTCCAGGGTGATGAATTTAAGCTGTTCTTGTGAGACTTGTGCCATAACCCAAAGGAAATATTTCTGACTGTGATCTTCATTTTTTGACTATGAAAACTGGAGGCTATGTTTGTTTCTTGGGTGATAAACCCAGTGTGGTGCTTTGTGTTGCTAATGTGGTGCAGAGCAGCTGCAATGCTCTGTGGATTGGGGCTAACTCTTCTTGATGGCAATGGGGCTACCTGGGGGAAACCTGGACTCTCACACATTGTTTAAAAGCCAGATAGCAGATGTCTGTTATCTACAGCTTGTTTTCCTGTGTTCCAACTTTTCCCTACAGATAGCATCTGCTAAAGTTATTTTGAAGTAAAATGCATGGGTTAGGGAAGAGTAGCTTTTTTTGGTAATATACGAGGAACTTCATGGTGTGAGGTCAAAAAGTCACTGAATGTTGTCATCGTGTATGAGTCTGATCTCTGTCAAACCACAAACCATCCCCCACAAAATTATTTAATTCTGCAAAAGAAATAGTCCTCTATTAGTTCTTGTATTCCAAGCTGATACTGGAAGCTTAACCATTTTTGTTTATGGACCTTCTATTTAACATGTTCTTTATCAAATTTTAAATCACAGCTGATTTAGTGCTGCCTGCATCAATAACAGTGATGACATCTGTGGAACAATACTTTCCAAATCTGTTAAATCTTTCTGAAGTACATTTGCTGAACTCTTCTATGTTTATATAACTGGTTGGGTCATTAAAGAATTGAGAGAGGATTAAAAAAGAGATGGGAAAAAGCCTCACTCTTTCTGCATCTACAATTACAGTGATGTTTTGACTGGGAAGCACTTGAGCACTGCCTCAATGGGGCAATCTCCTCTTAGTATATTATAAAAAGTATTTGGCTAATATATTGCTCCTACTGGTTTTATGTACCCGAATAATGCAGACCATCAGTGGGCAGAGAAAGGCCCCAATAAACTGGACAAAAGTAATGAAGTGTGTCTATATTAGGATACAAAACCCCACAGAGGCTAGCTCTCACCTCCCCACTTGTTTTCATAAAGTATCAAATACAAATTAAACTGTGATATATTTCTAGATGTGGAATCCTCTGGATAGTAAAGATTATTAGCTTTGGAGGATATGTCTACATAAAAGATGGCAGCGTGGGAAGCACATTTTGCTGGTGTTGATTAAACTGGAGCACACATACCCCAGTCCCTGGCAGGGTTGCAGCAGTCCCACTGGAGCCTGTGCTGCCACAGCTTCTCACTTCCTGTGAATTACACTGGATTAAATCTACCATGGGACACGTTCCTAGCCTGCACTTCAAGCCTGCCTTTGTCAGCTGCATAGAGATGCTGTGAATGTAAAACAGGAGGAAACCTCTTACCAGACACAAATACATGCCCACCCCCACTGCTGTACTCAGAGACTCTTTCCTTCCTTGTGGGTTCAAGGGTTTCTGTACCAAAGTGGGTGATGGCAATAGGTTACAGACATCTGCAAGGCCACTGCTGCCCCTCCCTTGCTCGTGCAAGGGGTGACCACTGCAAAGAGAAAGCCAAGATAGGCAGGTTACATTTTTTTGCCTAAAAAATCCTCAAACTTCCAGAGAAGAAGCCTCTGCTCTGCAGGAATTTGTCCTCTAACTGCTCTGTTTAAGTGGCAAAGGTGGATTACTGCTTCTGTAAGGTAGCATACAGGACTGGGAAGGAGACGTTGGATTTAATTGAGTGCCATCCCTGGCTATTTCAAGCACTGTATTACATCTCCTTTACTGTAAGGCTGTATATTAAAACCAGGTTTTTTTGTCCCTCTTGTTCCCTTCAAAAAACCTAATCTAATTCTTGAGTCCATATTTTTCAAGCTCAAGAAATCCAATTTAAAGCTTGCACTCATTTTTTCTTGGGTGAACTCCGATTTTAGCCTAAATAATTCAGTATATAACAATCATGTTCCTTTCAGTCTCTCTGTCTCAACTTTCTTCTTGACTTTTCACCAAAAATAAGTGCTTCAGTCCTTTTATTATCCCTATAATTCTTCCTTGTACCTCTCCCATTTAAAATTTCATTTCTCCTAATAGCAAGTATCCTTCCCCACCTCTACAGAAACAGTTCTTGTTTGTGTGCTTGAATTTGCTTTTTTCATGTTTGCTTTTCCTCATAATAGTGGCCTACAGCCCTCCTACAAGTCAACAAGCAGAAATAAATCCTTATTCTTCTTAGCCATTTCCAATGGTGGAGCATTCAGCCTACAGGAGAATTTATTGCTGTTAGTCCCAAAGATTGTTATTCTTCAGTTTGCACTTTAGGATTTCTTTCCACTTTATTAACCTAGTCTTCAATGGTATCCATGTCTTTGAGTACTGTAGCCCAGTTCTTCTCTTCAGTGTAAAAACTTTCCATTTGTAAGTTATTTTTCTTTACTAGTGTTTCCTAATGTTTCATCCCTGATTGTTAGAGACTTTTATGAAGTTATAGAAAGTGAGGTCAAAGCTGATTCTTGAGGAACCTCATTTCCTAATTTCTTTTCAGCCATAAGCCTTCCCTTTCAAAAAACACATTCTATGTCTGACTTCAGACACCTTCTCATCCTCACAATTTCTGCTAATCCCCATCTCTTCCTGTTTTACTATTAATTCCCCGTTTGTTATCATAGGCTTTGCTAAAGTTAAGACAGATGGGATCAGTCACGTCCTTTGTCTAGAGTGTAGGTTATCTTGTCAAAGAAATGTATGAGGTTAATCTGGTACAATCTACTTTTGTTAAGCCCACACTGTATTTTATACCATTTTCATTTGACCTCTATGTCTTTAATTATCTTTTTCCTTTAAAGCTGTTCTGAAGCTTTATACATGACTGAAGTCAAAATTCAAGGACCGTGGTTATCCACACGCCTTCTCTCTTGCTGGCTAAATACAGGCACTACATTTTCTCATAATTTGTCTTACAGTATCTTACTTGGTAGCTTTATTACAAAGTATTGCTAGATGACCAAGAAGTTTCAGATTAGAGTAGTGCACTTCTGGTTCAAACCCTTTATACATTTGTCATAGCAGGTGCTGATGTTTATTGGGAATTCTTGTCCAAACAAAAACTACCCATGGAATTAAGAGGTGAATACACAGAAAGGTAGTGAACAGAGGACCTCAAGTAGGACAATTTTCATGGAAGTTTAGCTAAGAAAGATGGGGAGAAAAGTGGAATTTGTCCCTGGAAAGTGAGTTAGGCTGATGTACCTCAGCTAGGGCAGGTCTCACTTTGTTGTTATCTGTCATAAGGGGAATTACCTGATTTCCCAGTGAAGCGAGAAGCTAAACCAATGTAAGCTTCAATTTGTGACACTGTGGAGCAATGTCTTCAACAAGGGGTTGCTGGGCTGCTGGCGCTGTTAATTAAAAACACACAAGAATATTTAAATCAGAACCTGGAGAAGATCCCACAGGTATGGGAGTAATACAACCCCCCATGCATCTCCAAAAAGAATAGGGAAGGCAAATCTGGCTGGTCAGACCTCAGCTGACTGAGAGGAGCATGAACAGTGACATCTCCAAATCTGCAGATGATATTAAGAATGTTTTCTGGTTAGTCATATCCTGTGCTGATAGTGAGTAACTTCAGAAAGTGTTGTCCACAAAACCAATCAGATTAAAAAAGTGTAGAAAAATGTAGGGTGATGCAATTAGAGAGAAATAACCTAAATTGTGCTTGTGCAATACTGATCATTTAGATGGTAGTTACAACTCAGGGAAGAGATCTTGGAGTTGTCCTTGACAGTCCTCTAAAATCACTGCTTGGATATCATGGCATCCAAAAAGTCAGCACAATGTTAGTGTCACTAGCAATGTACTGACAGCAAACCAGAAAACACTAGTTTGCTCTTATCTAAAACCTTGATGCACGTTTGGAGTACTTTATGTAATACAGGACTTCACAATTTAAAAAGGACATAGTGGATCTAGAAAAGATATAGTTGAAAAGGGCAACCAACTAAGAAGGTGCAGAACTTGCCTTATGAATGGAAACTAATAAGGCTGGGATTTCTCAGGATGGAGTGAGGGCTAAGGGAAATATGATGGTAGTTCCTGACCTCACCAATTGTCAGGTAAGGTAGCACAAATCCAGGACCATACCTAGGGGGTTGAGTCTAAGGTCTAGGTCTCTTGATTTGCTAACCTAGAGCAAAATTTTCTAGTGCAAGACTAGAACAAGAAATATGCATTAGAACTAGCAGAAATTGGTTTGAAATAGACACAAAGAACTACTTTTTACATCACAGAGAGTTAATATCTGAATCTTTTGCAACAGGAGGCTGTGGAGGCAGATTGCATCAGTGGGGTCAGAAGGGAAATGCACAAATTAATGGACATTTATTTAGGTCCATAAAATGCAGGTAATGGAATAATCAGGGATGTACACCATAAAGTCTTCAGTCCAGGAGCTGTGGAACCTGCAGGAGTATTAGGAGGATAAATAGTTAAGTAACTGCTTCTCTCTCTGCTAATGCAGAGTCCTGGGCCAGAAGGTCTGACCCAGCAGGGCTTCCCTATGCTTTTTGTTTTGTAGGTTCCCCTTACAACATGGGATATTTTGCTGTAAGTGGATTCCTGAATGGGAAAAGGCTGTCTCTCAAAAGAGTCCACAGCTGTTTTCCAGAGGACTCATTCCTATTCCAGTGGGAACTGCTGTGTATTGCCCAGTCCCTTACCAATAGGACTGTCCTGACCTCAGCTAAAACTGTATTTGATTCTGACTGGAGATCAGAGATGCTCCTTATCCAACGTTTCAGCCTGCATGGGCTATCTCTCTGACTAAGAAGAAAAATAAATTAAAAATGTATGTACACATATGTGCACACATAAGAAAGGATAGAAGTATGGTTGTTCAAATTCAGTATTTTTGAGTAACTTTGGCTGAGGATGTTTAGAGAGGTAGTTATTTATTTTATTGAAATCCTCATTAGCTTCTTATAAGCCCTACCTCTTAGTCAGTTCCTCACCTTATAAACTCCATTAGCTTTGTGTGTTTTGGGTAGTACAGACTGTTTGCCAAGACAGAGAAATTGTAGATTATTTTCCATTTCTTTCAGTTTGTTTTTACCTGAGGGGGGGATCTACCACTATGTGGCCAAGTAAGAAAAGTTGTAGCTGTACCATTCAAGAACTTTTCAAGATAACAAGGTATTTTGTTTCTGACTTTTGTCTGACCTCACAACTGGCCTTTTCTAGTTTGTCCTTTAAAAATACCTGTGCATATGAAGGCAGAGGGATGATGCAATGCCTGTCACAATCTTCTCCAGAGATTGCAACTTTGCACACAGAAGCATTGCTCCTGAACAAGGTGGTGCTGAGGGGGAAACAGAGAGATTGGGCATGCTGATGCAATTGGATGGCAAGACTGTAGGGTGAGGGACTATAACTGCACTCCTGAGGTTATCAAGAAAAAAAGAAGTTCACAAGTATGTGGTCTTGGGAGAAGATGGAGCCTTTAAGGAAAAACAAAACCAGACTGAACTAAAGAAGAAGGGAGAACAATACCTCTGAATAAGTGAGGAAACAGAACAGAAATTCTAATAGACCTAGGTAAATAAGGTTTGGATCCAATTTAAATAACACAAACCATTAAATACCAGCTAAGACATTCACAGTGGTAAGAAGCAGAGGGATGCAAATGTACTAAATTGAGCACAACGGTGAGGGACATTATAGCACTCCCACATGGTACAAGCCAACATCTGCTTTTCCAGGAGGACGGGTGCTTTCAGTGGAGCGTCCTGCTGAGCTGTGTGCTCCTGCCTAGATGGGAACTTGCAGCAGCCACTGAGCCCCCTCCAGGCTTCGTTGGCAGCCTAACGTGCTGAGAGACTGGAGGTAAGAGACAGCACACCCCTCCCTGGAAGATAATAGTTGTGAATATTTGACTGTTTAAAATCAAATAATGAGCCTCAGAGTACGCAAAACTTGCAAAGAGAATTGAGAAGGAGTGATTTCAGCTCAGCTGATGACTGAATCCTGCCTTTGCTTTCAAAAGGCAGGCAACAAATTGGCCCTGCTCTGTCTTGCATGTGGTGACATAGAACTGACTGCCTCTCAGTCTTTTATTCAGTGCCCTGGCTAATACAGCCTGGAAAATACCAAGTACTTAACATTCAGGCAATCATACTCATAAGAGCATTTTTGGGTGCATGCAATATCTCTCTTTAAATTACACACTTAGGAAGACACTTTCTTCACCCCTTTGTAGTTAAAAAATATCCCAGACACCTCTAATTCAAAGTAAGCAGAACATCTTGTAATTTAAGATCAAAACTTTTATATAAATGAGATGATGATTTTACAACAACAACTCCGAACTACCCAGCCTCACTATACTGTAAACTGCAGTATTTGGCACCGTTACTTCAGTGCTGTGTTAAAAGAATGAAAGGCTTAGAAAATCAGAACATGGTGATTGATACAGAATTCAGTTTATCTGCCTTAGCAAGATGTGATGAAATAAAGATTTGTGTGTGTACAACTTATGATTTATCTTTGAAACTGGAAGCATATGAGCCTCCAATTCTATGTATGCCAGGGCTATGCAACAGACTGGATTGAAAGCTGCATTCTTAATTGCACTGTTGTTCCAATTGACTTCTATGTCTGTGTTGAATTAGACTGCAAAAAATTGTGTGTGTGTGTGTAAGTCTGCCAGTGAGAGAGATTTACTCCATTTTCTACTGGAAATAGACTTCCCAGTTTCTTTTATACCACCTTGAGAAATTAGTGAGTAGATTCCTAAGAATATTGCTGAATAATATAGACTCACAGGAGGGATCTGTGTTCCCATGGTTCCCAGTTAGTATGTCTTTGAGGAAGGGAACTGTGGAAGATCTTTAAAATGGTTATGTTGTTCTAGGAAATTTTTCTCTTTTTCTTTTATTCCAGGGGCAAAAAGATTTTGTGGTTGGTAGTGAGGCAGACAGGAATAGGAACACAGTTGTGTGCACCCCAAAAAGAGAAGCAAGAAATGTTTATTAGTTTTCCAGAGATCAAAAGGCTTGCACGAAGTACAGGTGGTGTGGTGGTTTTATTGCAACCCTTTTGCAATCTTGTCAAATTCTCTCTGTGCTCCATTTTTGACGTGCCTTTCTAATTCATAATATTCATACACTGACAGATCTGGAAAAGAGGTACTTTGCAGGTTAGCACTGGGTCAGAGGAAGGGAATGGGGATGGACACAGCGGGTAACACTCTTTCCTGCTGAAGCTGTAGGGCTCCCTGCTGTGCCATGCTCTCCATCAGGGGCAGTGTCCTAGGGTGACTTTCTCTAGAGAGAAGATCCTTTGCTTTTTCTACCAGAACAGCTC
>WEKY01002829.1:0-14804 GCA_013390045.1 Picathartes gymnocephalus
CCTCCCTCCCTCCCTTCCTCTCTCTCCCTCTCCCCCCTGCCACATTGTTCAATTTCTTTCTATGTCTTTAGCTCACATTTTATTGTTTAATAAAATCCATCATATTGACTTTGGCATATAGTCTTGTTTTCCCCTTAATTTGGGCAAAAGCATCTCTCAATAACATTATGTCACACTTCTGAATGTATATTTCCGCTTACATAGCGAACATAAAAGAAGTCATTTTCAGTGGTAGATAAAAAACCACGTTTTTTCTAACAGTTCCTGAGGATTCTAAATGTTTTATTTAGTCATCCCGAGCTAGAGTAAAAAAGGAAAATGAAAATGTTCAAAATTTGATGAAATCATCAATAGAAAAATCAGACTGAATAAATTTAGTGGTTTTTTAATTTTTGTTTATTTTTGTTATTTTATTTTGATGACACAGTATTTTCATATTTTTACCTTTAAAACTCTTTGTGAACAGAATCACATGGCTGCTAGTCTAAGAAAAATGCACATTTCTCTTATTACAATTATAAAATTCATTTTTCAAATCTTCAGGGAGTTTGGATGCTCAGAAAAGTAGGACTCAGAATTGACTCAAAATAACATTTCTTGGTAGTTCCCACATTGCTGTAACATTTTGTTTCATGCGGACAGATTTTTTCGGACAAACACATTTCAAAAATACTTAGCACATTTAAGGCATTTAAAAAACATTATTTAGTAGTGAAATAATATCTAAAGAATATTTTTAGGCAGAAAATACTTTCTTTTCTAGCTTTTATAGCATCACAGGGTATGATGTGAAAGTATATCCCTAAGTGAACAATTGTGTTGGGAATTAATCTGTGAGATGTTCAGGGACTTTCCTACAGACAACTTTTCCCTTTTCCCCTGGAATTGTAGTAAACCCATTTTTTCACTAGGTCTGTTTATATTGTTAATGGTTCAAGGAGCATTTTGAGCAGGTAAGTAGTTAATGATGAGACAAACATAAAAGCCTCAGAGTTTCTCTGTTCAGATAGGCATTGATGGAACTCTATTTTATGATGCTATTTTTATACTCAAATCTTTGAAGCCAGTGAGCCTGAGACATGGCTTCCCACCCAAGACTTCCGTGAATATAATGCTACAGTGCCTGAACTATCTATTGCAAACCATGAACTGTTGTAAGTAGAGATTGTAGTAGGAATGGTGTGAAATATCTGCAGTCATTTTATCCACCGCCATTAAGATGGCATTGGTTTGTGTTTCAAGCTCTTTATATTGGAAAATACCTCTCACTGCTTCCTTCCCTGCATTTAAAGAAGCTCTCTAACAGAAGCCGTAGAAAAGCCTGGTAGGGAAAAAGAAAAGGAGGGTATGAAAAAGTTAGAACTGTAACTTCTACTACTGTCCTTTTTAAATTTTATATTCAATAAGATACATTAAACTGTTTTGTATAGAAGTGTATTCAGTAATATGAGCAGAGTATTGTGAAGATTAGTTCCTGGATTGTGATTCCAATATTAGAATTCAGACCAGATCAAATTCAGTAAGAAAAAGAGCTTTCACTTAGTCTAGACTAGGATATTCATGATCTTACTGATATCTCCCATTTACCAACAGAAGAAATATAATTTTACCTGTTTATATGGTTGTACCCTTGAGTTTTTGCCCCTGGAGTTTATATAGCCTTGAGTTCTTCATTCCTTCTGCAAAATTATCTAATTTTGTAATGAGTATGTAAAAATATACTTGAATGCATACCTTGACAAAGAAGAAATTTTCAGTATTAAAATAAGTTGTTAAGAGGGGTGTTTTTATAAAGAGGACTGTGCTTTCAGTGCTATACTTTCAGTGTATAGAAAAAACCTGATAGGGTGAATAAGAACAGATGATAGACAGAAAAAGGAAAACTAAGAATGGGGCAGATATTTAATTCACCAATATTTCCCTATTATGTGAATGCTTACAGAGAGTAGCTAAGGAAGAGGAAACTGTCAGAAATTGTGTTACCAATCTTTGCATTTTTCATAGCTGTATTTGAAGGTATCAGCTTGGGTATAAACTGACTAGGAAGAATATGTGAAAATCAGAAAATAAGTTCAACATTGATTAAGGCAACACAATGTTCTTGTTTTGCTTTGTTTTGTTTTGTTTTGTTTTGTTTTGTTTTGTTTTGTTTTTAATGTGGACCAATATGTTGAACACTTCTTTTTNTTTTAATGTGGACCAATATGTTGAACACTTCTTTTTGGACTAAAATTATACTTCAACTCAAATGAAAATACTATACAGAGCATGCTAACAATAATATTTCATGAATAATCTCAATCACTTTAATTTTCATTATTTAACAATTGTTTGGTATTTGGAAAGGCTATGTGTAAACAAGTTTATCTCAGTAAAACAAACAAGAAAATAAACCCCTTTTTTTGTTGAAAATGTCATCACACTGGAACCAGCATAATGAGTTTATGCTAGTTTATTGTTGTTGTCCCCAAGATGTCTGTCATTTCCAAGCAGTTCCTGGAACATTACAGATAGCAGTAACATGCATTTAAACTTTTGCCAAATTCCACTGACATGTCTCAATGCACTATGGGAGAGTACTGTTGAAAGTCTGATGGTTTTGATTTCTGTTTTTCTTGTACTGCTAAATCTTACCATTTATCTAATGTATCATAGTGCAAGAAGAGCTACCAGTTTAGAAATGCAATATCATTAGAAAGGACTAGTCTGGCTCCTTGTTATCAAAACGGTAGCTTCTGTGGAAGATATGCATGTCCTTGATGACCTAGTCACCCCAATTTATTTTTAGCAAACAGCTGATTTGCTTGCCTTGATAGTTTTCTAAACAGGTAGAAACGTGTTAGTGAATATTTAAGGTTTTGAAGACCAACAACATCCTGGGCTGCATCAAAACAGGGAAGATCAGCAGGTCAAAGGAGGTGATTCTCCACCTCTCTTCTGCCCTTGGTAAACCCTATCTGAAGTACTGCATCCAGCTGGGGCTCCCAGCACAGGAAGGGCCTTTTGGAGTGAGTCCAGAGGAGGGCCCTGAAGATGATCAGAGAGCCAGAGCATCTTTTGTATGAAGACAAGCTGAGAGAGCTGGCTTTGTTCAGCCTAGAGTAAAGAAGGTTCAAGGAGACTTCATTGAGGCCTTTCAGTACTTAAAGGGGCTTATAAAAAAGGTGGAGAGCAACTTGTACATGGGCAGAGAGTGATAGGACAAGGGCCAATGGTTTAAAACTAAAAGAGGAGAGATTTAAATTAGAGGTTAGGAAGAAATTCTTTACTCAGGCAGTGTTAAAGCACTGAAGCAGGCTGCCCAGAGAAGCTGCAGATACTCCATCCTTGGAGGTCTTCAAGGCCAGGTTGGATAGGGCTCTGAGCAACCTGATCTAGTAGCAAGTATCCCTGCCCATGGCAGAGGGGGGTGGAACTAAATGTTCTTTAGGGTGTCTTTCAACCCAGACCATTCTATGATTCTCTGGTGGTTTTGATAGGAACATGTGCAGCCGGTGGAGCATGTCAAGAGCTGACAGCCCAAAGCTGGTGGCCGAAGAGAAGGGTTAAACAGGGCTTCAGCTGCAGACACTGCCATGGGCTGGAGGTTTCAAACATCCTTTTGCTGTAAACTTTATGCCCAAAAAGACATACAAGGAGACAGAGAAGTAAGAAAAACCCATAGCTGTGAAGAGGGAACACACATCTATTAATCTATCTAATAGGCAGAAGACTGGACAGCTAGGAGTGAGAGCATAAACTCTGTAGTGTCTGCAGCAGCAGCAGTGGCAGGTTCAGCAGCAGTGGTAAAATAGATATTAGGATTGTGATGCTGCTGTGGAAATGGTGATGATCTCCATGACTTCCTGGTTCAAAGAGCAAGAAAGAGCCAGGCAGCTCCTTTTTTTTAGTAGCCATAACACACTCCCAATGTAGAAGAAACTAGTCAGGGACAGTCATTATTTCTGTGCTACATAATCTTGGAGATTAGATTCTAGGTAGTTGTTTTTCTTGAATCAATACAGCTGTACTTACATCCTCTCCTCTCCTCTCCTCTCAATATGCATTTTTATTTATGTTTAATAGTGCAGGATGATCAGCTATTATGCTTTTAAGTCTCTCAGTCTTAAAAAATACTTTGCATTCTTCCCTTGACTGTATTCAAAACCACATTTTACTACACTTGGTAGCCTGTGTGCTGAAGCTTGTCAACATGGTTGTTATACACTTCCATAGTTAAACTACTGCTATATCTTATCTAGAGTCTATTGTCCATTCTTGTTGCTACCTTTGACTTAATTTCTTCTCTGACTTCAATTTACTTTACAGAAAATAATTTCCATATTGTTTTAAAGATGTAAAGAATATTTAGTTGTTTTTAATTTTCACATACAATTACAAGCTAGGCATAATTTTGATGTATGGTAGCTGCCTTTTTTTTCCCCTCCAACTTTCTCAAGAGATGAAAGCAGACCTTTAAAGACAAAAGTGAATTTAGAAATATAATGCAAGTGTTTTTAATATCTTAGCTTTTGCCATAAGCTTTGCTATATACCATGCAAATTGACTGCTTCTGCATTTGGTAACTGTATTGTGCATTTTTCCCTCTTGGATAATGTGCTTTCTCCTACTTCAAAGAAACCTAAAATAATTGGACTTGTGTTATATGTAGGAAACCAGGGTGAAATTAATTGAAATTGATGTTAATTGTATTATTTTCTTAATTGCTGCAAATGTGGGTCAACAGTACCATGGACTTCATATAGATTTTAATAGAACTGTGCATTATAAGATATTTTTGGATTTGCTTCAAGCATTAAAGTCTTAAAAAAAATTAATTATTGAATCTCGTATGTAATGCCATCCCAGTGAGAGTAGATTTTGAGTGGCATTTTATGAGTGGATATTCACTTTGGGAGTATACAAGACATGCTTGGCTTGTTGTTCTAATGAAGGAACTCAAAGTATGTTTTCCAGCAGACTTACCTAGCTTCAGATGAAGAATCTTGTTACAGATAAAGAACAGGGCATGGTTCAGTTGTTAGCATAAAGGTGTCTAGTGACATTTCCTTAGGGTGCTCACTATGGTATCCGGTTGCTGGTGTAGAAGATCAGATATTGGCCTAAAGACCTATGTCAGACCTCTCAAATCTGTGTGAAAGCTTCCACTGCCTTAGGGCATCTGAAATGGCATTATTCATCTATCTAATGGAGATGAGAAGCTGTAAAGGAGATTTCCTCCAAGTAATGTGGGTAAATGTTCATGCCACATACAAGCAATAAATTAGATGTCATCAATAAACTGCTTCTTGGAAAAATTAATCAGTCTACCACAAGAAAAGAATAACTTTTTTTCCTATCAGTGCACAGGACTGAGATACAATATCATGAAAAACAAAACAACAACAAAACAAAACAAGCAAAAAATTCTCGTGGTTTAATCAGAAGTAAAATTCTCATTGGAGAAAAAGAGTACATGTGAAACTCTCAACAGTGATGTGTTGCGGTGGGCGATGGTGGTTACCGCAACCTTCTGGCAGAGTCTCCAGGGGGAGAGGAGCCACTCCAGAGGCACAGGCACTCGAGCACTTGTCAGACAAGACAATGCTCTCCCACGTAGGAACCCAGGTAGAAACAGCAACACAGGAAGGCAAGCAGAGAAGGGTCCTCACATGGAATTCCACAGCATCAGACCTTTATTCTGGGTGCCGAGGAGGGGTCCAGGGGTGAAGACAAGGAGAGGGGCTATTACAGAGGGTTTTAAGGTGGGGGAATTGGGGAGGGGAGAACAGTAGGAACCAATGGGTGGAGGGCCAGTGAGGAGTCAGGGTAATTGGACCAATGGGGATGAAGGGGAGGAGTGGCCTGGGGACTGGCCCAATGGGGTATCGAGGTAGGTAGAACATTCTGGGAGAGAGGAGGAGGGGGGCAGTACATCAATCAACTGGGGCAAATCCATATAACAATACAAGGGGTGTCAGGAGAAACCATCCATATTACACAGAGGAGGGGTAGCTCCCTTGCTTTAGGGTTCACCCCTCCAAGGGGTTCCCTCAGTCCCTTGGTTGGGCAGTTCCCCTGCTCCCACAACTCCTCCTTCTGTAATGACAGGAAAGGCAGCCCCATTAGCCTTTTTGAGGTAAGTAACAAGGCATGAAATCATAATCAAAACAATATGAAGGATAATAAAAATCCAAATCAATTTGTTCATGATAGAAGCTGCCCACCCACTAAGTCCTATGTGTCGGGCCATGTCCTTGTGCCACTGGAGGCATTTCTCTATGCACAAGTCTTTGATATGGTCTTTGAGTTTTCCAATCTTAGAGTGGATGCTCTCGGATGGCGAGGACAGATTAAAACAACACAGTCCTTCAAACTTCTCACATCCTCCTGTGCCTTCGATACTGTTCCCATAGGACACTCTCCTGAGAGACTAAGGTTAAGGTTAAAAGTGAACTGAAGGGAATGTTAAGCGCTAATAAGAGGGACAAGATGGGCGCGAGAGGCAAGACCAGAGTGGAGAGTGGCCCAAGGGACCGGGTCAAGATGACTCTGGGAGTAGCAAGAACACCCGTTACTGGACTCTCGCGAGTGATAACACTCATCAGTGCTCGAATGGGAGAGAGTACTCCCTGTGATAAATGCTACTACCCCCTATACAGGGGAGACACATCTAGTTCCCTGCTGAGAGTCCACACGACTGTGGACCTAAGGTGCTTTAACAGTTCCTGGTTAACGACTTGTAAAGAGGAGGACAACCTCTATTGGCTGGCCCAAGTTGAGGCAACCTTTAATCAAAGACTGACTGGAGAGTGCCCTATGAAAGAGAAGTGGGTTTGCTTCAAGAAGAGGGGGAAGAGTGACATAGAGGACATAAGTAAAAGAGCGGGAAGTAACCAAAAAGGATTTAAGTGATCAACAGAGTGAATTACCTGAGTTTGGGGGCAATTAATTTAATTCCTCTTATCATCAGAAGAGTCACCACTGCAGTCCAAAGCACTCTGTTGATCCCTGGGAGTATGGATGGAAAAGAAATGCAAGGAATCAAAAAGGTTATGTTAATGAAAGAGCATGATGATCCCGATGCCAAAACCATGTTGCAGCAGTATCAAAAACTTAGGAAATTATACAGACAGGAAGAATTTGACGGCTAACTGGATGAAGGTAAAACCTGATCCAATAGATAGAGGGGAGATTGTGAGGAACAGGTTACCGAATTAATAATGTTGTTAAATGTTATCAATTGTTAAAGGAGATAGATGATCCTGTTAATTAATCTTTACTGTTAATTGAAGTTGTTAATTGTTACTCAGCTCTGTTAATTAGTTCCTACTGTAATTGTTGTTCAATGTTACCCAACTAAGAATTATGGCCCTCTGGCCATACTTCCCTGAGGCAAAGCTGGCTCACGTTCCAGAACGTTCCAAAACTGACAGCATCCAGAGAGAGACTCACAAAGAGCCTATCAGGACACCCGGACTTGCAAATCCACCAATGAGAAGTGGAGCAGTTTCGATCCTGAAATGAACCAATAGGAGGCCAGATCCAAAACTGACCAATCGGGTGAGGCCTCCAGACTGCATAAAAGGCGGCGCCCTGAGCTGCCCAGGGTCGTTGCTGTCGTTGCCATCGTTGCAATCCTGCCTTCGTTGGACAGCGGACTGCCCCTAGCAACCCAGTGCTCCAGCGATCAGCCTCCACCTGAAACAATGACCCGGCGCCAGACCGAGACCACCACTGGCGATGCCTGGCTGCGATTAGGACAACGAGCCACTGACAGCGGCATGCGAGCCATCCCTGAGACACCCTCTTGCTAGGCCTCAATAAAGTTGTTTTTAGTTGAAGTCACTGCTTGTGTTTCTGACAGCTCGTACTGCTTAAAAATGACCAAGGTACAACAGGAATTTTTAAAAGGGATATGTCACTGGGAGTTCAAAAGATTCACATATGAAATTGTGAATGCACTCATTAATATGAAAATTACCACTTCATTTGTTTTAAGTAGAAGAATAAAGTAGTAAATTTGTTTGTATTTCCAAAGAATTGCAGGCATGGTATAAGGAACAGGCTGTAACTCTGACTAACACAAACTTTAATAAAGAATATGCTTTGTACATATTTGTTGTGGCATGTTTTTACAGTTCATTAATAGTTTTATATATATCAGTTGGTTTGTTCCTGTGATCCCCATGTTACTTGGTTCACTCCCATGTCAATCAACCTTGTTCTCCTCCTCTTTGTGAAAGGTGTTCACTCCTCCCTGGTTGTCATTCTGCCTTGACCCTCCCTTTCCTTCTAGAAAGCTCCTGATTACACTATCTCTCATAGGTTAATTCAAATGTAACCTCTCCTCCCAAGTTTCCTACTAGTCATGGCTGTTGTCAGTCATTCTTTAACTCCACCCCTGAGAACACATGCCTTGCTCCTCCCCTGAGCTGTTCCCTGTATAAAACCCCTTGCACAGTTTGTTCTTGGCCTTTTTGTCTGTTCAGACCCTTCAGCAGTATTTCTTGTCTAATAAACCTGTTGGAACCTGACAGCAAAGATCTCTCCTGCTTCCTTTGCCTCCACCTTTGCCTTAGTTACTGTTGCTGTGGCATTGCCTGCCTCCGTGTGACTGCGTGACAGAAGGGCTGCTTCAGCTGTTCGCCAGGAAGATGTCTGCTCTCAACGGGGCTTTAGCACCCGGGCAGCTAAGGCTTGCCTGTAACCATGCTTTAGCAGGGAATTTATACCAAATTTTTTGTAGCTGCTTCTAGGACATAAGAGGATGCACAAGAGAAAAACAGCAAAACCACTGGAACTACAGGACCATCAACCTTACTTCAGTCCCTGAGAAGGTAATGGAGCTAATAGTTCTTGAAACCATTTCCAAACATGCTTGGACAAGCAGGTGGTTGGTGCTGGTGAGATGATGCATCATGAGTGCTGGGTCCAGGTTTGTGCTCCCTACTACAAAGGAGACATGCACATACTGCACCAAGTCCACAGAAGGGCACTGGAGGTGTGTGAAACGTCTGTCATACAAGGAGGGTCTGAAAGATTTTGGACTGATGAGTCTTGAGAAGAGAAAACTCAGGGGATTCAAGGTGCGTACATACTGTTGGGAAATGTAAAAAAGATAGAACCAGACAGATGTAAAGGGATGAGACACAACGGGCAGAAACTGAAACATGGGACCTTTTGTGTCAACATAAGAAAATATTGTCTTTCAATCAGGGTGGTTAAGCACTTTAACATAGATAGGCATTTATTGTTAGTCTGTAATTCTTAATAATAGAATCAGAATGCACATTTATTTTTCAGTTCTATTGTGGTAATGCCAGCTTTTTCAGTCAAAATTTATAGTGGAAAAGCACTTCAATAATTTCCTAAAATTGTTATGCTTTAAAAGTAAATATTTACACCTTCTTTTTGATGTTTTTCTTACTTATGTTCTCTAGGCCTGAAGGGTGGTCACATCTCTCTGAAGCAGGGATATCTTGTAGTATAACAGTGAGTTGTCAACACCAAGAGTTTTCTGTAGGAGGAGTTTGGTGTTCAGGCTGGGTCTGATGCTCACTTAAAATCTGAAAGCTGCACACTGCAGCTTCCACCAGCCATTACTAAGCGGTAACATTTTCACTTGGTTTCTCATATCTGTACTATATGTGGTATTCACAGAGTTTCAGCTATAGCATGGCTGGGGCAGTGGTCACTAGACCCACAGAAATGTCTAAAATCACCTCAGACCAACAAACCCTGATAAGCCCTTAGGCCCATCACTGCCTTATAAGTACAAAATTTATGCCCCTTTTTTATTAGTGTCAAAAATCATATTTACCAGTTGCTTACTTCACACTATTTCTTACTTTCTTTCCCTTAACATTCAGTGCCTCCATAGATGGAACTTAGGCTCTTAGGATGCATGATCTTTTGAGGTGAGAAAATCTTGTACAAGGTGATAGTCTGCTAAGGGTTCATGCAATATTTCCCTCAGGATTGCCTCCAGAAAATAGTTTTCTAAGCAGAAAGATCTCAAAAACTACTTACTTAAGTGGTGCAAATGTCAAACCAAGGCTTGAAACAAATCAACTGACTCAGACTGAATAACGGATTGATCTATTTTAACAACTATATGTGCCTGAGATTTTTAAATGGTCACCCTTTCCCCTTGCTCTGGTTATTCCTGCATTTTTCCTTGTTCTTTGAAGTCCAGAGTCTGTTTCACATTGTATCTTGATTCCTAACTTATAACCTATGAACTGATACTTCTGAAGAAACAAGGCTTGTGATCTGAAGCTGAGGTGTTGTTATTTCTAGACATCTGAACGTAGGAAAGTTGAGTAGAAAAGATTAGTTCCCACTGTTGGCCTTGGCATTATGAGGTTTTTTAGGGGTGTTTGTTCTTAGTGTTTACCCCTGAGGGTTTAAAAACAAAGAGGAAACTTTTGTTTTGTTTTATCCTGAGTCAGATTTAAAAGATTTCAGAGCCAAAATTGGTTGTGAAGAGTGGGATCTTTGACAGAGATGAGGATATTGGAGTATAAACTCCAAGAAAGGAAAATGAGATTTCTCTTGAATGAGACAAGCTAAAATAATTGTCTTGAAGATATTTAAGTCATTTAAAAGGTGACAGCACGTTTAAATTTAAAAAAAAAATGTATTCTTGGGGTTTGCCTTTTTCTTGTTTTACCTCTTGGTTTTTGATATTTCTTGCTAAGTAATGCTTTTGTGTCTAAGGCACTACTTCTACTGAAGGTATTCTGATCAGAAGAAGGGGTTGTTTGTAGTCACCATTGTGTTATGTGAGCAGAAAATATTCTGCGTCAGCAGCTGATCCTTCTCAGGGGACCATTCAGAGTACTGAAGATTGATCTTAGCAACAATCCCAACCCCTTTTCCACATCTTTCTATCTCTCTGCCTCACATTTACTGTTAAATAGAATCCATATTATTGACTGCAGCATATGGTTTCACTTGCACCTTAATTCGGGCAGAGGCACCTCTCACTGGTTGGATCATAACAATAGTACAGGATTTTCTTACAATAGTTTATAGTTGTTTGATGTTTTTATTATTTGCAGATATTTAATGTGACTGTATGTGAGATTATAAAAGGATTTTTTTAATTGCTATTGATATGATTTCCATTAAACAACTCAAAAAGTTTGCATTTGCTACTTCTTTTGTATTTTATACAGGTATTTGTTGCCAGTTAAAGTATCAGATGCTCCTGTGGTGAAAATTAGAAAATTTGCTGCTACGGATAGAAAAGAAAAAGGACTAAAACCAATTGTCTATGACAGGCATACAACAGTGAAAATCTCTGAGGAGTTAACATTACACAAATACCCTATCCTAACAAGTTGTTTGATGTTCATGTTTTGTAGAAGAAGGTTGGACTCAATGACCTTTAAGGCCTTTTCCAGCTTAAACAATAATGTTCTGTGATTTGTTTGTTTTGGTTTTTGTTTTTTTTTTCATTGGTATTAGTTTCTATGTTTGGGTTTTTTATTGACAAGGCCATTTAGCAGATGTCCTTAGAAGAGCAGACAGTTTTCATTTGCATATCCTTACAGTATCTTTCCATAAATAATCACAACAATAGAAATAAGTAGAGCAACTCACTTGCTCCTCCTGTTCCCTGGAGGGATGGGGAGGAGAATCAGAAAAAAGTAAAACTTGTGGGTTGAAATAAGGTCTGTTTAATAATTGAAATAAAGTAAAATATAATAATACTAATAATTACAATGAAAAGGGAAACAGCAGAGAGAGAACAAGATAGAGAGAGAGAAGATTAAAGAAAACAAAAACCCCAAGTGATGCCCAATACAGTTGCTCACCCCCTACCAATAAATCCCACCAGTTCCCAAGCAGCTCACGGCCTACTTCTCCCAGTCTGCAAAATGAGCCTGATGTTTTATGGTATGAAATATCCCTTTGACTACTTCAGGTCAGCTGTCCTGGTTCTGCACCCTCACAGCTTCTTGTGTCCCTGCTCACTGGCAGAGTATGGGCAATGGAGAACTCCTTGACTTATTTTAAGCACTATTGAGGAACAACAAAAACACTGGTGTGTTATCAACGTTATTCTCATACTGAATTCAAAACGCAGCACTAGTAGGAAGAAAACTAACTCTATCCCAGCCAAAAGTAGGCCAGCCCCCAATGGTATGTGTGTGGGTGTATGAAAAAGCTTTTACCTAACAGTCTACCTCTTGCTGTCTCTTCTTGATAGAGAGAAACCAGCAGCATCATTTTTTGTCTCAGTGACATGCCCAGTGCTCAAACACCCCAAACGCCCTTATAGCACTGTACTGGATTCAATTCCAACATGTCAAAAATCTTCCTTTTACTGCAAACCCTGGAGTGCAGGGTTCACTACTTCAGGTAGCACCTGGCTTCCATCTTGTTAATACAGTCCAGCAGGTGATTGCCTTTCTTTCTTTGCTGCATGGGACTATTGATGACTCATGTTTAGCTTCTTCTCCTTCACATCCCTATGCACTTCCAGTAGCCTGCTTTCTAACCAGCAGGAGCCTAGTCTTCATAGTTACACTGGAGTTATTCTATCCAAGGGCAGGTCTTCCCATTTGCCTTTGTTGAACATGATGATATTCCTCCAGCCTGTGGATGTCTCTCTAGGTAGTGACGCAGCTCAAGCTGCCCAGCAAGCAGGAACCATGCCAGGAGTGGCCGTCCTCCACCACAAAATAGCCAGGCTGACCCAAAGCTAGGGCTGACTTCAAGCCTAGTGGCCATAGAGCTGTATGTTGTAAAAAGCGCAGACAGAGGCAAAGAACGCAGGGAAGACCTTCTGGATTCAAAGTTCCAAGAGGTTTATTGGGGCACAGAGGCTCCTGTTTATTGGAAGGTCAGAACCACAAAAGGCAGGGAATACCAGTTACACCAAGTTTTATAGGGGGAGGATCCAGGGGGAGGATAGGGTCGTAGGTCCAATCATTTAACCTCAAGGGTGGAGTTCTGGGTAAACTGACAGGAGTAAAACCAATAGGGGTAACAAGGGGAAGGGTTACATTTGAATTAGCCAATTGAGAACAAAGTAACAGGGACCTTTCCAGAAGGAAAGGAGGGGTTTGGGTGGGATTGACAAGTAGGGGGTAGGAGTAATTCATCTCCAGGGAGGCAGAGACAGGGTGATGGGCAAGGGAACATTCCAAGAGGGTAGGGGAAGCAGGAATAAACCAAGTAACTGGGAAAGTAAGCCCAGTATAACAAAGAATGATTAACATTCTTTGTTATATTTTGTACAGAAAATGCACTACAACAAGGTAGCAGCTTTCTCTGTCATATCAGCTGCTCCCTACAACTGGTTATTGTCTTTGGACTTGTTGAGGCTTTCTGTCCCACCTTTTTGGTCTTTAATTACATTACAAAGTCAATAGAGCATATTTTCTCTTCCTCGAAGGCTATCAAATGGACCTCGCTGCTTCTTTGTCTGCTGTTCCTATTCATTTCCTTGTCCCTCCAGCAACTGGGCATGGCTTACAGAGGGGTGTGGCAGACTGATGGGTCTCTAGTCCCCTAAGATTTTCTTCTTCCCCTTCTTAAAGAAAAGAGTGGAAATTTGAGATACTTCTCTGTTCATACTTAAAATAATGTAAAAGCAAACTACAGCAATTACAACTATGGGATAATTTCCATGCAATAGCCTGCCCACAAAAGCAAAAGTGATTTACAGGAACAAAAATAATTCAGCTTTTAGAAGATTCCATGTTCACCATATTGCTTCTCATTTATAAAAACTGTAACAACTTCCAAGACTTGTTATGCTTCTTGTAATCTTCTCTAGTCATTAGCAGCCAGAATGCTCAGTGTCCTGATAGCCACATGACTGCTGCACTACACATGGGGGAAGACCTCTGTCCACAACTCTTCTTTCAGGATGTCATTTGTTTCAGCCTATTTTATTTTCACATTGACATTAATCAACCTTACCTCTGCACACACCAGCGTCAGCAATAGCATAACAACCTTCAGATTGTTCCAGAGTGCAGTCATATTCCTGACAGAATGAATTTACAATAAACCGTACCATTTACAAAACAATAATCAGCAAAGACAGTGGTCAGAGTTCATTCTCACTTGTACTGATGAAAATCCAAAGCCAGTTGAAGTGAGTTACAATGTGGTCAGATGACATGGAACTACATCCTCAGATAGCAATAGAATTTATCATTTTGAACACTGATGCATAATTTTTTGTTTATTTTGATACATTTGATATATTATTGAACTTTGCCATTCTAGCTGATTCTTGGCAGTGTCTGTCTGCCCAGTAGCACATACAGCACTGTGTTTAATAATAACTGTGAATTTCAATGATAGTATTAAATGAGTCTTTCTCTCTCTTGAAAAAAAAAAAAGGAAAAGAAAATTGACTACAAGGAAAAAAAGGGCAGATAAAATACACATGGATCTAAAAATCAAAAAAATATAAGGTAAAGGGAAATTTTCCAGCTTAAGGAAAGTGTGAGCCTGACTCCATACTAGTTTTACGTTGCTAAATTATTAAGGAGGGCACTTGATTCAGGGCAAATACTTAAAATTAATGAAGTCTAGCACTCATTAATCCTGTTAGAAAGAAGTGGCTTAGTAAGAACTCTAAGGTTTTCTCTTTCTATTAAATCCATAGCAAACATCAATATTAATTTCTATATGCAATGTAAGATCCCAGAATTTGTGGACATATCGTGTGTCTGTGCATCTGCCTGATTATCAAAAATAATTGAGAGTCCTTATCAGTTTGAAGCATGAAAAGGAGAACATAAACTTAAGAAAAGTTCAGCATTTTTTGGTTGCTATTTAAATTTTTATTATTA
>WEKY01002837.1:206-55102 GCA_013390045.1 Picathartes gymnocephalus
CCACCAGCAGTGATTTTAAAATAAAAAGCAAGCCATTACCAGTTTCAGCCTGACAGCCCCAACACAAAGATGCATTTCAGAGGCGAGAGGCAAAGGGACTCTGTTGGAAAACTCCGTCAGGACTCGGGGGAAGGCTGGTGCCACTGTGCTTGAGTTGGTGAGGTACAGACAGCACAGCTAGACTTGTAAGGTCTAATTTAAGGATTTTCCCATGACTCTCCCCAAATCCCACTGCTCACACCCAGAGCTTGGGACAACAGTGGAAATCTAACCATTCCCATGACCCAGCACACTCCCAAATTATCATGGAAATAGCAAACAAGCCTCATTCACCACAACTCCAACTTCTGACACCCCATGAAGCAGAAACATATGTTTAAAAAAAAAAAATCATCAAACTCATTTCACAATTTACAGTGCGTTCTGTAATTAATCACATTTGTATTGCCAGCTCCTTCCTAATGACTGAATCCCATTTAATCACTCCGGAGCCTCTCGGCTGTGTGATGTGAACACCACAAATCAGAACCTGGAGGGCCTGATGAACATTCATCATGCATCCTTCCCGAAATTAATGGTACAGTCGAAGCACAGCCAGGCCCCATGAGGTGCTTAACATCCTATGCACAAAATGTAAATTCATAATCATCATCACAACACCATCAAAGAAATACTCCATCAAGGCTCATTTTGTGCTTGCTAAACATGTGTTTTCTTCAGCTGGAAACAGAAAAGGGGCTTGAACTGTAAATCCCAGGATCAAAAACATCCCCCGAAACTTTGAAGAGTTTAAATCTGAATCGGAGATCAACATGGAACATTATGCAAGGCAACGTCTGAAATGAGAGTAAAAATGTGCCACAGGACCTGAAATGGAAGCAGCTTTTCCACAGTGCTCTAAATTTCCTTTGAATTATAAAACTTTAGCTTCTCCATCAACCTGGGATATTCTGACTGGAGATGATGATGCTCCAGTGAATCCAAATGTCTTCACTGCTAAATCAAATATTACTGCAGAGCCATGGTTCATTCAACTGGTTTGTGAGCCCTTCATCTTCATCACACAATGTTTCCTCTAAGTTTTTTTGGCTTCTTTCTTTCTAAATGGATTTAGACGTTCTACAGGAACGGCCTTCCCAACAGATCCACCTGCTGCTATCCGGGCTGAAAAGGTCAAGGACAACAGCAGAATTGCTCAAAGCAAAGCAGGAATCCATGGAAGAGGTAATTTCAGCAGTCTAAATATTCAGGGTGTTGATGATTCACATGGGCAGGGACTCCTCACTGACCTTCCCCGAGTTGTTTGGCCCAGGAGAATTGCAGGATTTCCCCTACTTCAGGTTCTGTACTCGTCATGGCAGTGCCTCTTCAGTAAAACTGGTACTACACATAGCAGGATGACTTCCTGAATCTGGCAAGGCTTCCCCTGGATACAATTAATGTTCTACATCAACTCCAGCACTTTAGGAAGTAGCTACATTTTTACACCTAAAAACGCTGACTTTTCCCTCCTTTCTTCATTCCCAAGTGACAGTGTGGGGAAAAAAGCTTTTTTTAGCTACAAACGCAGGAGGTGGATGCTCTGCCTCACAACACAAAATAAACCATCAATCAGGATGGGTTTCAGCATGTCCTTAAGCTCATTTGTAGGTCTGGTTTCTTTTTTTCCTTCTGTGACTAAAATCAAATGGAAGAGAGAGCACACACACAGAGACACAGAAACAGATTATTTGGGAATTCAGAGCAAAAGTTTTCCAATGTCACGCAGAAGGGCCAGAACTGACCCAGAATTTGGTATCTGGGTTAGAGGAGCTGATTTTTAAGTGTCATCAGGGAAATGCTTTATAGGAGCATCCCTCAAACCTCCACACTGCATTATCAGCCACGTCCACGGGCTCCAGGAGCATATGGTCTGCTTCAGGAACCCAGCCCCTTCCACGGTGACTGGGAGCCCACATTATCAGGCATAATGAGGGAAAAATCAAGTGCAAGTCACAGCTGGCTCGGGATCATGCTGGTGCTTGCATCTGCCACTAGCAGCTTCCCAAATTCACTCCGTGCCTGTTCCTCACAAATCCGAGGTGCCCCTGGCGCACCTGAAGGAACTCTCAGCTGAAGACGTGGCACTGGACATGTTGGTTTGTCCTTGGCCTAAAAGAGTTCAGAAAATCCTCCCTCAGCTCAGGAGTAAAAGACATAGTTTAATCTTCAAATTGATCAAAAAAGGTCCACTGTAGAAAAGTGTATTTCAACTTTGGCATGCTCTGGATCAAATCCTTTGTGCTACTCACTCTTCCCAGTTCCTATCCAATGCACCAAAAAATCACCTCTTTCTCTGATATAAACACCCAAAACTGTGTCTGACTTAGATTATCAAAGGTACTGGGGTTTTTTGAGCCTCCACAGATGTCTCCAATAGAGATTAATTAAGTTTGACCATGTTTTACCTATTATATCATTAACTACCTACGTCTAGCCTTACAGCTGAGGTGGCATTTCCATTCCAGAACTCCTCTGGGGAAAATTACAGGAGACTGGGGAAGGGAAATTAAATGCAATTATCAAGAATGACTATTTAAAAATCTTTCAAACTAATAATTTTTAAAGAGTATTTTATTAAAAATACATTCAGCCAGACATTAATTAAACTGACAATTAGAAAAATGAGTGGTCTGCACCCACTGTTATGCTTTCAGGGTCAATCCTCCCATTTTTCTATGGTTTCTGGGCTTTTTAGCTCCACAGCTTCAGAGCAGATGTCCCAGGATACAGAGTGTGGAAGAACAACTGTGGATATTCACAGCTGGATATTCAAGGTGTGGACATCTCCAGAGTCATGAGCAAGGTGCACACATCAGTGGTGGTTGCTTGAATAATGAATAAGGACACTGTAGTCTCCTCAATGACAAAACACCAAGCCTACAAATGGGGCTTTAATTCTTCTATTCAATACTGAACAGATTCTCAATTTTTCTGAACTTTGTTTCATATTCACATGGTCTGAACCAGGGAGCTGGATGATGTCAAATGGTAGTTAGACAACAGGGCTAGTACTTCTAAAACTTACCTTGTTTTTAAGGAGTCTCGTTGAGGCTGATTATGAAATAATTTCCATCTTGGCACTTAAATGTCTTGGAAGGAGGATTTTGCTGTTGCATTCAGTGGATGGAAGCAGTTTTTTGCAACAATTGTCAAAGGGAGATTTTTTATTAAATGGTCTCAAAGGTACCATCCAAAAACCCACCCTGTTCCACTCGCTGCTAAAGAAGGAAGAAAACTCAGGAAATCTCTACTCACAGGAAAGTCTAGTGTGTGCTCACAGCCTTTTCCTGCAGTATTTCCTAGGAAATGCAGCTTCTCATTCACAGTCTCTGCCTCACGCTGCAATCCTTTCCTGCCCTATTTCTGTCCTCCAGCACACCCTGCACTAAACATCAGGCCCAAACCCAATGCTTTGGTCACAGTGGATGCTGCAGACTGTGACCAGAATCACGAGCAACAGAAGGCAAAGCCATGGGGTCTCAACTGCTCACCTCAAGTGCTCCAAGCATCCTGAACAGAGCCTGAGTCCCACTGAAATGAGCTTTCCTTGCAGGACGTCAAGAGCTGAAGCAGAAATTGGTCCTGCCAACATTTTGGGCTGGATAAATCAACTGCTGCAGCTCAGCATCACTTGCAAGGAGTTTTGCTGCATCAGTCTTTGCTGAAGTTTAACTCTTCTGCTGTGCAACGGGCTTGAGCTTTGATCTATAGAGACAGGATTTCACACACTGCCTAATAACACCACAAAAAAAAAAAAATGGAACTCAGATCTGTGTGGGTTGGGACAAGCAAAACTCTCAGTTTCTAATACAACCCCTCTTCTAATACAAAGTCCTGTTCATATGTAGCAGAAACCTCGTGAGGCCATACTCCATCTAGCCAAGAGGGATAAATTTCAGTTCCCAAAGCTGCCCACTACAAAATCAACTGGTTTCACAGGGGGAAAAAAAAAAAAAAAAAAGCACTTTTGCTTCTTCTCATGGCAAAAGCAGCTAAGAAATGCCCCATTTCATGCAACACCAAGCCCACTACTCCATGCAAGGTGTGGGGTTGAGAGGATCCCCAGCTCATGCTGATGCCTTCCCAAAGTTAACTCTACCCCTCCAATCACCCTCGCTTTCATCTCCCTACTGTGTCTCATTTGCTTTTCACTTGCTGGTCCAGCTGTGAAAACATCAACTGGCTTCAGTCCTGCTGTTCCCAAGGAGAAATCACATCCCCAAGGATTTTTTAGAAATTATTGCAAAAGACATGGAACACGGAGCTACCACATACCCTGATTTCCTCCTGGCCGTTTGTCATGACAGCCAACCATAAAGAAACTCCACTAGCACACCTGAGCCCCAGCCTTGCCAAGAGCCTGAGCTTGAGGAGAATTTCAATCTCCCTGCATAAATCTCTGATATCCAGTGCAGAAGCATCCAAGCCTTGCTGGCCACATTGGGCCAGACTCCAGAGCACTTTGGGCTAGCTCTAGTCCTTCAAGCAGCAGCAAACTGGGTGCTGAAGGCTTACAAAACCCAAAAAAATCCTACTTGCTTCCAATCAGAAATGACCAGCATGCTCAAGTGATTTTCCTGCTGGATAATGACCTCAGTTGGAGTCCTGTAACACCTCCAGCTGTGATGGTAGAGGATGGATGGCTCCTCAAGTTTTAGGAAAAGGAAAAAGTCAGGACTGTGCTCTCTGCCTTGAAAACCCAGATGCACCATAAGGGCAGGATGAAATGAATCATTCTCTGATATTCAAGCATCTTCCAAACAGCGGAACAGGTATCAGGAGGAAACAAACAGAACCAAGTACAGTGCTGTGTACAGAAATGAACTAATATCAAGCTTGACTGAAAAAGTTGATTAAATTAGTTTAATTTAAAAGCCCAAACAAACCCTGAAGGAGGTTCTTTGTTTATTGCTTTTTACCAACAGCACATGTTACAGAAGAAGCACCATGTGGGCATGAAATATTCATTCATTAAATCTTTCATAAAGCTCCACACTATTGGTTTCACTCAGGATATATTTATAACTTGTCAAAGTCCCCAAAAATCACTGCTTTTCTTTCTCCCCCCTCCAGACTGTTTATAAAAGGATTAGGCTTCCAGTTTTCATTGCAATATCCCTGATCCTCAGCTCCACTGTTGCTTGTACACAAGGTGCTGCTTCTTTAATCATAACAGGATTCATCGTTCAGCCTTCCCTGCACCACGCAAAAGGGACCCTTATGATGCTCCAAACCATCCAGCTGCCGTGGGAATGGCAGCATTACTCATTTACGGAGGAAGGCAGCAGCATGTGGAGACAAAAGTCAGGACAGAGAGTCCACCCAAGCGAGGGAAAAGCAGGCACAGACTAGATTCATTTCAGTAGGGCCATGTCTGAGTCATTGGCTCTCAAACCTCACCCATTGGAGAACCATTTCTTGAACCCTTTCTTGGCTGCCAGCCAACCTTCAGATTAAACCCATGCTCTGAGCTGGGTTAATAACACACTAGAGTAAACAGTGCTGCATTATCCTCAGTGTTAGCTGTAAAACTAAGTAATATTTTTTTACAAGGTTTGCTGACTACAGGGCTCAGTCCAGTACAGGAACGAGGACAGACTATAGTCATAGATTAAAAGTATTTTCCACCTATAAATCTGCAAAAAGCCAGGATTTGCATTAGGGGACAACTGCATCAGTGAAACTGTCAAACCCTCTAAGGACTTGCACTGATATCTAATCTAGGTGTAGGCCAAAACTGATTCTTCCAAATTATCCTTAGAAATACTCTGCTCTGTGGAAGGTGTCCCTGCCCATGGCAGGGGGTAAAATGAGATGATCAGTAAGATCCCTTCCACCTCAAACCATTCTTGGATTCTACAATAAAAAAGGCACCCCAATATGGATGCTGCACAGGCACGTTAGGTGCACTGCAGGGTCCTGAGCAGCTTTGGTGCCCACAGTCACTGAACACATCCCTGCCTCGCAGGAGCACAGGCTGTCTGGTCAGGCCCGCTCCTCTTTCCCTTCCTCCATTTGTTTGTGAGCATAAATAAATATAAATACAGCATAAGCAGATGTCGTTGTCCCTGGAAACTAGGCATGTTGGGCATGTTCCTGCTGAAACGGCTTCTTACTGGAAAATTGGGTTTTGATTAAAGTGTGTTTCTTTTCTTGCTTTTAATAAACAGAGCCTACTTCATGTGCGAGCTCTGGGCTTTCTTTTTTTCACTGGAAAACTAAACAATCTCGCACGGTTTCAGTTTTTCAAATGCCTGAAAAAGCAAGAGCTGGATTCCCCAGCTACAAGAGCATCTCATGGGGCATCAAGGAGAAGAATCTCAAGATGAATGCACAAGGAGAGGCCAAAGCCTCCTGAGACACAGTCTAACCCAGGAAAAAGGGCAAGAGGGGACCAGCACACACTTCTGCCGAGTCTGCTGCAACCCAAGGCAGTTTTTCAGGTGTTTAATCCCAAAGACAGCCATCCACATGTTTTTGAGGGGAAAAACGCTGACTTCTTCCCAAAGGAAAATTTTGGTGAGTACAAAGCAGAGGCTTTGAGTTCATGGTTTTGTGAAGGGAAAAAGGCACTTTTCTAAGCCAGGCCCACCAGATATGCAAGAGAAGCACAAGGAATGACCCCAGCTGATGAGACTTGGCCTCAGGGAAAACTTTCCCCTTAGCAGAGAGCTGAGAGTGCCCCAAGGCCATGTACCTGAGCCAAGGCTGGGAGCCTTGTGTATGTTCCTGAAGACCACTTCTACTGCCCTCTCAAAAACCTTTAAACAAAAAGACCTGTGTTTAATCAAACATTGTTTTTTCCCCTCCATTTCCCCCATCACTCGCAGTGGTCCCAGCCAGAGCAGTGCACACCTCGCATTTCCCACCCAGTAAGTGTTTTTTTGTCTGAGTTTCACAACTGAAACATCGTGATAAATCATTTACTCCACACTCCGCCCAATCTCATCCCTGCAAGACTCTCTGCAGTTATGCCTCTAGACCTGAAAAATTATATTAAAAGGAAAATCAAAACAGAAAACGTTGACCTCAAGCCCAGCAGACCTGGAGATGATCAAAATCCTCTGCATTTGATAAACTCTGCAACTCAAACTTCTTGCAAAGCCTGACCCACTGGCCAGGCTGTGCCACACTGACACAGTAGCTCAACAATTAATTACATTCCCAAAAGACACGTGGGGCCCTGTTATATTCAGTTTACCCCAAAAGGGCCTCACTTGGCAATATTAAGTCTTTTGAAAGTAACTAAAGCCAGCAGCACATGCAAAAGATTTGCAGTTTCACACAATAGTGAAAAGACCATTTTCCCTATCAAGACAACATTATCCTGATGGCACACAAGCCACAGGCAAACTCTTGAATTTTCACATCCCAGACTAAGGGATCTGAGTCACGTCAAGGAAGGGACAGAGAAACTACTGAGGGTGAAAATATGTTTTTCTCAGGAGCAAGGGCTACAAGGGGCTGGGGGGAAATGCCAAGCCATGACATGGTCCAGTGACTTCCAGCTCCTGGAAACTCCCAAGATACACCAGAGTCAACTGACTTGACTCCTACTACAGTGAATTTCAGCCAAAGCCAGCATTTTTACCTCCTCTCCTCCCCCTTTGTCATCATCAGGAGTGCTAAGGAAAAAAAAAAGCTTTTTTTTTTCATATGCTCGTTAAGTATAATCTGCTAAATGTTCTATGCCAGTGCATAAAGCTGCCTCCTATGCTAATAGAATATTTAATTGACATTTATTTGCTGACTAGTTATTTATGCTAACGTCATGCCTGCATAATTAATAGTCTGCTAAAGTCGACTTGAAAAGCACACATGAAACACTGTACTAGGAGTCATTTGCAGCATTTAAAATAAAGAAATCCTGCCATCTATTTACATTAGGTTAGTCTAAACTCGGTTTTGATGGAATAATAGGATAAAGATTGGGCATAGATTTTAAAAAACAGCCCTGTATACTGCTTTAGAAACATCCACAGTCTTTGACAGTGCAACCTGCCAAAGAAGATTTCCGAGTTCCATTTTACTTGGCTCGAGGGCCCAGTTCTTAGCTGATGTAAAACAGCATAAGCTCAGTGAATGCCTACTTATTTTCTCCAGCCTCAAGCTCTTAGGAAGTAATATTTCAGGTGAAAGAGCTAAACGGGGGCCAGGTCTGCTCTCCATACCAGTAAAAGTCCACCCTGCCCATCTGATCCCTCTCTACCTGTGCTGTAATCACAGACCTGCAGGTACAGTTTAATTTTGACTTCCTCTGGCATAAGATTACCAGGAGGAAGCTGCCTTCATTTAAAAAAACAACAATATCCATGACTGTATTTTCTGAAAAGGGAGTCTCTGAACGCCCTCAAACACTGCCAGAAACGTTATCTCTGATATCTGTGTTCCTCTTTTAAGAGCCCCTGGACAAGCTTTGCAATCAGAAGGGATCTCCAAAAATGATGCTGAAAGCCAAGGTTATGGGCCACACCACCACCACCCTGAGCTGTGACCACAAAAAAAGCCTTCTGTGTGCCTTGGAGTGACACCAAATCCACACCTGCAACACAGCACACCATCTTCTGGCCATTCAGAACCCATTCAGGGTCACCATGTTGTCAACTCTGACACGGCAAACCAGATCCATTGTTCCCCTTGTTTACACCAGTGACCAGAATCTGACCCAGTACTTGGAATCACAGCACAGTGAAACTTCCCTCCTTTGGCCTAGCTTTGGGATAGAGTTAATGTCACCTCAGAGAAACACGAAAACCTCTCTCAAACAGTGACCGAATGATGGTGTTAGCCTTCACAGAAAGCGTGGGCAGGCAAAACGCTTTAAGTCTACCCCTCTTAATGGTATATTTGATGATTAAACTTTATAAAGCTCAGCACCATGAAAGAGAAGGTTATTTCAGCCCAGGATCAGACTTCTGAACTTTAATCCTCCTGGTATTGATGCAACAGGGCAGTAAAAGCCGCTTTCCTACACAGAATCACAGTCTGATTGACCATCTTGGTCACCAAGCCCAGGTACAACCAGTGTTCAGAGGATTTACCATGCGCACCAGTCCACTGCAAAATCAAAATATAGACCTGGTTCTCTCTCTGCTGTGTTTCTTTCCACCGCCAGCTTCCCAGTCTGCACGGCCAGCAGACTCCAGCTCACAGATCTGCACACAAAAACGCCCTGTTTGAATTCCCATCTGTCAATAACATTAAAGCAGAGCCACCGCTGCAATTACAAGTGTACACAACAATCCCATCGTCCGGTGTCTTCAGCTCATCCCAGGATGCATTAAAACAGTGCCAGGAGAGACTGGGCTCTGTTGGCTCAGCTGTAAATCTGCAATCTGTACAAAAACCCCCGAGTGTCAATCACAGGACGTCCCTGCTCTTTCACGATGCATAATTTAGCTACTACATTTGTCAGGTTCTCCACGCCGCTCCTGCGCCCGATGGTGGATGTGCCCGTGAACTCAACTGTCATCAACAGAGGAAAACAGCACATGGAAATGAGCTGGCGAAAGGAGGCGAGACACCTCTTCTCCTTTCACTAGTCAGGAAAGTTTAGTTAGGCTTAAATCTTAAATGCTCAATGGGTAAAACAGCCCAAGGAATGAAGGATGTCGACAAACAACTGCACTTTGAGGAGGAAAACAGTGTTTGGATAAGACATAGGAGGGGATAAATGCTGTCCTTGTTTCCATGCAGGCTGATATAATGGGGAAATTTTAACCAACTGATGGAAAACCTACCTTACATCCCACTATTACAGTGCAGGAAACAAAGCCTCCCACACCACCACAGCCCTGCCACTGGCAGTGAACTTTGAAGCAGGTTGTCCTTTCTCGTATGAATTACAATTGCTGAAAGGCCTTGTCAGGAAGGATGAAAATTTCACACTCAGCTACATCAGGCAGTAGTTATCCACTGCTTACACCACAGTTAATATGCAATAAAGAAGAAATCTCTGTCCCAGGACGTGACATTAGAGCTGATCAGTGCCAAAGCTACAGACCATAAGGACAGCTTCACACTTGCCTCAGCTAGTTCATGAATAAACATCCAATTCATTCAAATGAGTTCTATATTAACTAATTTAAATAATTTTCATTTTGCTTTGAATGGTAAACAGATCTATTCTGCCAGGATAGTTGAGTTTGCAATTCAAATTACACACCGATTTGTAATGAGAAAAATATAATTAATGGCAAAGCTTGAAGTAACTACAATTTTACTCCTTTGATTTCCTGTGGAGCAGGGGGTTGGAGGGTGAAGCTCACAGGCACACGTGCAGTCACACCATCCTGCCATAAACCAAGATGTTTTATTGCCATCTCAGGTATTCCTGATCTGGTGACTGCACCATCACGTCACAGGAGGACAGAACATGACTTGACACTTTACTCACAGGCCACAGGCACCATGATGCAACACTAACGTCACCCCATAAATAAGAGAGCAGCAGTCTGTAAATAAATCAACTTCCTTCGATGTGGATCATAAACAACAATTATTTGGCAGCCGCCTCTTAAAAGCTCTGTGTGCGCAGGACTTTAAATCAAGTTCTATTGATCTGCTGAACTGAACCAGCCCATTTTGTTGCACCTCTCTCCCATCTAATGAAATTCTTTGTCCCATCACTCTGCCATTCTTGTCTGGCATCACATTTATGAGATGAGCACCAATCAGTCCAACCTGACTTGTGAGCAGAAACAGAGCATTGTCCCAGTGCTGTCATTCTGGCTGTTAAACAAGTCCATTTTGGCAACTCTGCTTTTTAACCAAAGCCTTCAGCTCCTGATTAAAATCACAGCCTAATGACAGACAACCAGCCCCAGCCATGCTGTTTGCATGGTCTAGCCAACAGATACACTCACTGTAATCAAGACCTGCAGAACTGATCCCTTCAGAAATGGGCCCATGCAATTTGAAGCTGGTTTTTGTTGTTCCCAAAGGTTTGATAACAAAATAAAGTGCAATGCTAAAACGGTTTTAAAAATCTCCACAGAGTTCATAGAGAACATCAGTTTCTCTTTCAGCAGTGCATACATTCTACGATTCTCTAAGTCCTGAAGGCTCAGATCCTCTTGGGCATTTTAGATGCCTCATTCCAAAGTACGAGCCAAGCTCTTAAATGCTTAAATCTCCTTTGAAATAACAACCCATGCATTTAATTTATTCTTTCAGAAAATTTTACTGTGACATATTCAACAAAGTTTGTTCACTGAAAAGGGGAGTGGGAGAGGGAAAATAAACAAACAAAAAAAACCCCCAAACTAAGAGGGCAGTTGCCCACATTTAAGACCCTGGTGTGCAGTTACATCGTCCACCCAGTTGGACACACTGCACACTCGCAGTCACTCAAGCAAGGCAATTCACACTGAGTGGCCACGACCCAAAGGGCAAATTCCAACAGATCCATGAAAAGCAGTTGCCTCTGGTTATAAGCGAATTGTTATTTTCTATTATGACATTCAGTAAGTTCTCTTACCCCCCTGACCCTCACATTCTGAGATTTAGTCTGTAGCACTGTACACCTTTCTGGTAACGCTGATTGTAATCCACATAATAAAATGTAGTTTAAGAGGCCAATAAAATAAAACAACTCACCCCTCTCACATCAGCTTGATTTACTGGTGCTAAGCCAAGAGATTTCCCAGCCGTATTTATCTTCAAGACTTTTTTTCTTTTTTTTTAAGTAATCAATCTTGTGTTTATTCAAAATACACAGACCAGAACAAAAAGACAAGTTTAGCTCAGAGTTGGCATATGCAAGGCAGGAATGTCAGCTCTGATTCAAAGACTGTGTCTACAGCTCACTTCAGGGGGAAGTCAGGGAACACTTACTCCAAGAGAAATCCCACGTGGCACACAACTGGCACGGGCACTGTTTCCAACAACCACACACAGCAGAAAGGGAAAAAAGCAACTTCAGCAGCAGAATCCTTAAATGAGACTTTTCTTAAATGTATGCACAAGCTGGAGGCTGAATATTCATCTCTTCTTCCAGAATAAATGGGATATATGGCAGGAATACTTAGGAGCAACACTGATAATATGCCTCTGCTGTTGATGCACATAGCCTATATATATTTATATTCTTATACACTGGGGATCAAATTGTATTATTAACAAACTGCTCCACATGGGCCACTCAGGAACCTACAACACTTCCATTCAGCTTTTGTGCACCTGAGAGCTGACAGTCAGGATGTGACCTAACCAATAATGAGCAAATTTCTGCTATCTTTACTTACATGTATCTACCATTGGAATTAAAAGCTACCAGAGTCTGGCAGTGGAAGGTTTTAAACTTTCAGGGCAAAACACTTTTGATTGCAAAGTCAGCGTCTGATTTTGGTTACACTGAAACAGATCTTGCTTAGTTTAGTTTGTTCTCACTCTTGAATTTCACCCCTCCTTTCTAAAAGAACAGGACGGTTTTCTCCCCACAGTGCAAATCACAGCATTGCAGTTCAGCAGTAAGAAGACAGCTCCCTATGGAAGCGCCTTCTGTTGTCACCAACTAGGGCAGAAATGCCTTTGCTGGAGGCTGATTGGCAAACTGAATCCTGTGGGGACACAACCCTGCCCGCATCACCCAGCTGAGGACCTGGAGTACCCATCCCAGACCAACCAGAACCCTGCAGGTGAACCCACAGCCCAACACTAGAGCACGACCCTAACAAAGCAGGCAGAACTCACCATCTGGAGGCATCAGGACCTTGTTGTTCTGCGTGCACCAGCCCACGGGGTGCAGGTCTGCTGTCATCACGTCACACCAGAAGTCTGCCCTGCGGTCGTCCCCGTAGCCACAGTAACGCAGCAGCAGGAGCTGCCCGCAGGTGGTGATGATTGTAGCCACCCAATACGTGTCTGGGTTGCTCTTGTTGGCCACTTCTAGTTTCATCCCTGGCTGGAAACTGCTTTGAAGGCTGATTTCAACCTTGCAAAATAAGAAAGGCATGGTGTTACTTTTTCTGCTATGCAGGGAGACCCCCCCTCACCTGGATGTGCTGCCCTGGGACAGAACATGAGCTGATTGTGCTTCTTAATCCAACCACCTCCTTCTCCATCTGTCTGGGCAGCTCCATTCCTACTTCACTGGCTCATATCCCATCATGCAAGTCCCACAGGTTCCAAAGTGCAGGAGTGGTACCTTCAGGTGTACTACATCCAAGAGAGGACTGGCACCCATCTTCACTCCCTGAATCTCACTCATGCCTGAGTCAGCATAACTCAAATGAAATTTCATTTCCCACTGCACAGCTCCACCAGGCAAATCACAGAACACATGCACGGCAGAAAGGCAGGTATGAAGCACCTCTAGGAGTTAAGCCCAACTACAATAATTAGTCACATGCCAATGCTGAACCACCTCTAGAGGCTTGACAAGCATCAAGGGCTGAATGCTGTACCAGGCAGACCAAGGAGAGAATTTCCACTGCAGCCATGCTCAGCAGCTCAAGCCTCACCCAACTCCCCCTCCTAGCACCCTGGAAAATGAGGTATGAGCTGCCATTGAAAGAAGTAAATTGTCTGGGTCACTGTCCTGCCATCTGATGGAGATGCCACTTCCACTTATCTCAGCAGTGAGAGGTCACCTGTAACTTGCCTTTGGACACTGGAGATGTCAGTGCAGCTTTCTGGGGCACTGCTGATGAACACCAGGGCCTGTTGCAGCATAACCTGTGTTCCAAGGACCAGGGGGATGCTTCTAGCTGTTGTTGATAAAGAAGAGGTGGATGCCAGTTCACTGGTCAGGTGCCAGCCTTGTCTTCACTAAACCATCCAAAACGTAACCTATCACTCCTTAGGAGATATTTAAGGACAGGTTCTTACAGGTTTCTTAGAACCTTATCAGCTACTGAAACCAGAGGGATTATAAATCTAGGTAAGCCAGTCTCTGATCAACTTCCAATTGAAATGGCAGGTTAAAATACCTCTTTTACTCAAATGATAAATATAACATGGTCTACTCGGTCAACTGGGGATTTCACAAGGTGTAAGAATGCCAAGCTGCTGAGAAAACACTCCTCTGGCCCATCAGCAGTAATCCCTCACTCATCCAACTCCAGCTTCTGACCCCAGGGCTGCCCAGCCAAACCCATTCATCATTTGCAGGTGGCAGCACTCCATGTGCCTTTCCTTGTGTGGGCACTTCCAGCAGAACCAATGCCCAGAGTCACAGAACAGCTGAAAGGGACCTCTGGACATGGTCTAAGACTGAAGGCAGCCTGTGACATTCACTGCTTCACTTAGTGCTAAGACAGGATCATAGTAATGCTCAGAGGCCTCATAAATAATTCAGGGTACAGACTGGCCCATGTCCCAGTACAAACTGGATCTCCTGGCCTCCTCCCAGTACAGACTAGCAGCTGCAGCTCAAAGCACCTGAGCCTGATGACTGCAGAGAATAATTGATTTGTTGGTTTTCTCCCTGTGCTCACCATAACACCAACATGGCACTCTGGAGGCAAGGGACTTGTGACTGGAAATCACACCGAGACAGAAAATATCATCTTCTCTGACAGCTTTCAGGTTCCTAGCCAGATTTGTAAGCATCAAGTTTCAGACTGTGAAGCAGTCACCAAGGACTGTTCCCAGCACCAACTGTCCCACAGTGACAGCCCCAGGACTGAGGTGCTGTGAGACACTGCAGTCAGCAGGATGAGCTGGGCATCTCCACACAACTGGAGACATCCTTAAGGGCTTCATGAAGCACAAAACTTTCCATTTTGACCCTGGAGCGGAAATCTGGGACAAGATGATCTCTCCAAACAGCTGCTGGATCAAGAATAAACTCCACCATAAGCATTGCTCTGCAATTCTCCAGTACAGAGAATTACAGTCCTTCACCCTGCAGTGCCCCACTGCTGTTAAAATCAAAGCAAAATAGGGAATGAAGAACTGCGCTGGCTTTTCAGATCTAGATAAAAGACAGGTTTTTCATCTCTGCAGCTCCTTACCCCTACAAAACAAGCCACAAAATCACCTGAAGACAAAGGTGGTTTGACCAGGTGATCTCCAGAGGTCCCTCCAAACGCTGCTTGTGCTAACAGAGAGCAGAGCACAGACCTGTCACTGCCACAGCTGTCTGCAGGTTCCAAGTTCACCCAGGAAAGGCACCACCTGCCCAAGTCCCTGATTCCCTGAGACAGCACCTCCAGCTAGGAGGCTGAGAGATGGTTTCCTACGAGCCACACCGAACTCTAGTGCTGAGTGACTCTGCCACTCAGTAAATCAGGCATTAAAAGGAGCTTCGGGGAAATAAGACACTCTTGTGAGATGTATCTCTACAAGCTGGCATGGACAACAAAGAATGTACAGGGGACAACAGGTGAAGAGAAAAAAATGGGTGCATTATAAGCCAAAGGAGAGCAATACAAGCCCTCAAAAATGGAAAATTTGATGCAAAGAGACAGGATAAGGGAGTGGCACAGACACAGAGCTCCGAGTTGTGACTGCAAACACACCAAGGTCACCTAACACCAGCTGGGGGCCTATTCCCACTCAGGCTGTCACATCTGTGGAGGGACAATTTCTCCCCAAAATGGTCAGACTCCACTACAGTTCTCCAGGGAGCCCCTGAAAACCAGAAGAGGGAACAACACCCACAAGGCTCAGAGGAAGCACGTACGTGTTTGAAGGAGGTGTGGGGAGCAGCACTGGCTCCTGTTTCCTCCAGGAACTCATCCCAGTTGAAGTCTGCGTCCTCAATGCTGGAGCCCTCATCTGCTCAAAAGCAAAAAAAAATTTAAATAAATAAATAAAAAATGAGAGAAAGAAAAGCAGCCTAAAACACAGCCAAAGAAGGCAAAAGTTGTGTCAGAGTTCAGGGTGAGAATAGCAACCAGTATAAACATCAACAGAAGGGAGAACAGAAAACTTGTTTTAAGGCTCTGTGTTTTGACCAGCTCTTACTGTGCTTTCAGCAGACTCTGAGGCTTTCACAGCCAACACTGAGACCAGGAATGACTCTGCTTCCATGGCAGTGGGGGCACAAAAACTGTCATACACTGCAACAGGCACTCGTGCTCTTTTATTTTGCATTTGATGACACTCTGGCTGCGAGGGAGGTGGCTGCCTGCCCACTGTCACGGAGGTGCAATGTCCTTGTGCCCTCGAAGAGGCTCACACAGCACTGTTAATTACAGCAGTGCCCCAGTGATAAACTAGAAGATGCTCCTGTTGACTGAGCCACGTGTAGACCAAACACCCCCACTCTTGGGGTGAGGGAAACGCATTTTCACTCCTGCCACCCCTCTTCTGCTTCCTCAGCATCAGTGCACCCATAAATCTCAGATAAACCCCCCCATGCCTCCCTCTTCTCCCAAGACTACAGCTGCTTTCCCCAAAGCCCCCAGCACACCTCACGAGACCCCTACTGCCTTCTGGCTCCCAGTTCCCCTTCAGATCTGGGCTCTGCATCCTCTCTCCCCCATCCACACCAGTGCCCCACACAATCCCTACCACAGGAAGGGCTTGCCACGACCATTCTTTATTTTCTTTCTTTATAACCACACTGAGGCAGAGCCAAGGCCCCAAACCATCGCTGAAATGCACACAGCAATAATTAAAAATAAATCTTCTTTCACTTACAGAAAATCAGCCAAATCTGATTGTTTTCATTTTGTTCCCAAGCAATCTCGCAAGCCCAGTTTCATCCCCGGAGCAAAAATATTTACAGTCTAGCAATGAGCTCTTTGCAATAAGCATTTATCAGGCAAACTCTGCAAGACCCTTTACCTGCCCAAACATTCATCAGCGTGGTCATGATGTAATTAAAGTGACTCATGACAAACTGAATTAAGAACCCTCCCCAGACAGTTTTATGAAGAAAAAGGCAGGGTTAATTTATTGCAATTATTGCTACAGGTCTCCAGTTTCCAGGACCAGAGAAAATTACGTTGTGCAAGGGGAATCTCTCATTATTAAAAGGGGAAGACACAGTTTTTATTTGCTACCTGTGGCACCACATCCACATAGGCGAGGGGAAGAAAGGGAATCAAAAGAGGGTTTTTGAGACAGAGCTGGTGGAGGGTAAAGATCTGTCTGGGCGTTCAAAGCTGAGCTGTCAACACTGTTAAACACTTGCACGCTGCCACATCAAGTCTGACTCCTTGCCCTAAACTCAAATAATCTGCTTAAATATGGAGATGCAAACCAGCATTTACTCCAGTAATAAAGAGGCTAGCAGACAACTCTTCAACTCAGCAAGAAATAACCCAACTCCATGATTACAATCCAAAAATAGACAAATCCAACGTAGAATAAAGAATGGGCTTTGTTCTGATTTTTGCAATCACTGTAAAAACCTTCAGGCACAGAAGCTGGCTCTACTTGAGATATCTGACCCAGAATGAGGGGTTTGTTCAACCTTGACTGAATGATAAGCCACAACTTAACCACAAGGTAGGAGCGTGGTAGAAAAATTCTGTATCATGCAGGCAGGCAATTTAGATGAACAGGGATATTTTTCAGCCTTCATGCCTGCAACCCTGCAGAGTTAATGTTCTAGAGAAGAGCTGGGTGCAGAGATTTCAAAGGCTGAGCCTCTAAAACCAAGCACGTTAGTCCATCAGTAGGTGGGCAGATATAATTATCCATCCCAGGTTTAAAATTGCTTAAGCAACTTTTTAGCCTAAGCAAAACCAATCCCCACCCCACCAAAGTCAGAAGCACCTGACATGAAAAGCTAAAAGTGCATCATCCCCTCTGCCTCATGGTTCCCTGCTCCTGCATCCATCTGTGTCTGTGGGCTTGGGATGGGCTGTTCCAACAACCCCAAGGGCATCTCCACCTCAGGATATGGACAGGACATTTGGACCAGGCAGCCCAGGGCAGTGGTGGAGTCCCCATCCCTGGGGGGACTTAAAGACACACAGATGTGGCACCTGGGGACATGGCTTAGCACTGGCCTTGGCAGTGCTGGGGGAATGGTTTGACTCAAAGCTCTTAGAGGTCTTTCCCAACCTAAATAACTCTGGGATTCTATGACTTCCAGATCAGCCCTGGCCTGGGCTCCCTTCTCTCCTGCTCAGACACTTCCATTTCAGAGCATGAGCCCTTTCCCTCAGCCTGGGATGCTCTCTGTCTACTCTGGGTTTTTATTCCTGTTTTTGCTCTCCTCTCCTGTGTGAGTCAAGGCAAGTTTCTCCTTCAGCACATGCCTCCTTCTCTCCAGCCTTCCTCAGCAGTCTTATGGGAACGATTCATTCCACAGAGCAGTGGGACCAGAGGTTTTTAGTCAGTTCAGTGCATAATCTCCAGCCCTAGCAAGGATTACGTCTCCAGGAGGGTCAAAGTCTTCTCCAGAATCTGGTAAAAGCTTTTAAATAAATATAAATAGATGCTAGTTATGGATTCATCGAGTCCTGCTGTGCTTCACAACCTTATCAACCCTGACCTACTCTGCCACAGGCCAGCACAGAGACACTCACCGGCAAGTTCTTTCACATGCCACCCAGCAAAACTCACAACAGCACCTGTTTAACAAAATATCACCCAGATCTCTTTTCTAAACCCAAGCAAAGAGGCTTCAAGGCCTGGAGGTGAGGCAGAGTGAGAGCTGCAGCCTTCCCTCCCTGTCAGCTCATTCCTCTCTGACACATCACCAGCCTGGCTCCTCTACCATGTTTTATCTGCAAACTTCATCAGGAAATTACTTTTACAAGGTCTGTAAAAATAATGTCAGAGTACTCATTTATCACAGCATCAGTGGTTTATTTTGCTTCATTTCACCACAACGAATTTTGAAGGGACTGTATGTTTTCAAAATGTTTTTTAATGGACATTGTTCCCCGCTGGAATTCTGGTACAGGGGCATCCAGAGCAGACACAGTGTAGCACAGGGATGGATCACCCACACGTGCAACAGGGCTGCACACAAATCTCCTCATTCACCAGAAAAACCCAACTGCTGAGGAGCACAGGACACCCTGAAAGGTGATAAATCTGACATTAAGCCTATTTTACATACCAGCTCCCTTTCCAATTACTGGTACTTAGGTCCAGAGCTTTTTCTTAATGAAAGAGTCAAGGCTGGCTGGTTTACAATACGGTGATGTATAAACAAGCCCAGGATGGCAAATAAAATCAACAAGTCATTATCTGCGAGCCTCTCAATGGCTTTAAAGTGCTCATGCATTGACACTATAAAAATGCAACTGTTCCAGCTGTTAACAGCCCCCTGGGATGTTCAGCTCTGGAACAGAAAAGGGATAAAAGACCCAAACCCTGTGGCTCCAGAAACAGATTTTTTTTCCCAGGCTTCACTGCAGGAGAAAATATTTAGGGCAAATTGCTCAGACATCTTATTTATAGCACCTAGATGCACATACATGACCTGCTGAGTGAATAGAGCACTGAAGTGCTCACACACCAGGTGTGGGGAGAGGGAGACACAAAGACACCTGATCAACCACAAACCTCTGGCATGGCTTTGGGAGAGTCATCAAAATCCTTAACCCCACAGAAATTTAGGCATTACAGGCCAGTTCTTCTCATTCCCAAAAAGGTATCTATGGCTGGCCAACTGAACCTCATCTTAGAGGCTCCTATCTCTCTACCACAGATAAAAATAGATCCAGCGGTGACTAGGTCAGCCTGGATGCGTCCACTCCGGAAATCCAAGGATCTGGAGTCTAAGGAAACAGGAAAATCACTGAGCTGCTACAAGAAGTGAAGAAACTAAAGGCCAAATTTCTTACATGCTGAGGGAGAAGCAGGGAAAAGCTTGGCATCAGAAAGAAAGTAGGTTAGGTCTAGCCGTACTTTACTTTTTCATCGTATGTCACAGCCTCCTCCTATTAAGGCTGGATATGGGAAGTTAAAGAACCTAATTCCATCAGAAATCACCAGAATGTAGCATCTACTTCTCTGCATCTACCACAGAACACCCAAATTTAGCACAGCAAATCCTCGCATCTTCAGGAGCCCATCCCAGAGCATTAGAAAGCATCCAGACATGACCACAAGGACAACATGTGACCAGCTGTCCTCTGGCTGGTCTAGTGCTTGTGAAGCCCCCTCACCTGAAGCACTCCAAAAAATAGTGAAGGAAAGAAGGGGAAGGTCAAAACAAAGGAGAAATGCTGTAAATTTCTGGATGTTTGTTTCACCTCTCCAACCACAAAACTGCAACAAAATAAAAAATGGTGGTGAAGCTGAGAGAACAGCTTAGAAACACCTTGGGAAAGGTTTTCCATGACTTTTTGTTTAAATTTGGAATAGCTGATACATATTGTCGAAGAGATCCAGGAGAAGACGACCTCCTATTTCCCACCAATCACAGGACACGGTCCAATCTGTAAGACTCAAAAAAGGCCTTGGAGATGGACAACCATGCCCAGCTCCTCCCTGGCTCCCAGCTGTACCTGTGAGGAGCTGTAGCAGTGGTAAGGACTCGTGGGGGTGGAGGGGAGCTCACCTGAATCAAACTGCTCCCCATCACCGTTGGCTGGGCTGGGATCCTTCTCTGGGGAGAGGTGCTGGGTCTCTCTCATGCTGGCAATGAAGGATGCCCTCGTCTCCATGGCTCAGAGGAAGAGGCTTGGCCTTCCTAATTCATCCTGCAGCAAGAAGGACAAGCTAAAAGGAAAATAAAAAAAAAGCAATGAGTGATTTCTTCTACCTACACCAACCCATTCCCTCAGCCTTTTCCGATGGTTTTCATGTCATCCCATCTTGATACAGTTGGAATTAAAGATCTTAGACATCTTTTCCAGCCTAAACAATACCATGACTCTCAGATGGTGATCCTCCCATCCTGCTCTTGTCTCCAAGATGAAGCTGGGAGTGGATGAAAACCACAGCAAAGGACCTTAGTGGCAATAATATCTTAAGAGCAACAGGAAAAAAAAAAAAAAAAGACAATAGAGAAGATAATAAAGCAATAAACAGCATCCAGAGGCTTCACATCTCAAAGGTCCCTACAGTTCCCAATGCCACCAAGAGAGAGAGAAAGATCAGCCCACAAGGCAGCACAACCCATATTAAAAAAAACCAAAGAAACGAAACTAATAAAAAGAGGCAAGAACCATCTCCACCATCTTCCAGCCATTTCAGCCCTAGATTTCCAGCTTTTTGACAGCTATCTCTGTGTGAGATACAGCTCACTCCATAGATACTCAAACTTCCAAAGGGGGAGATGTGTGATAATGAAACAGAGGAAACACTGAAGGAAAATACTCATGAGGGAGACTGGAGTAACTCTAAAAAATAAACTTGAGCCTACAAAATGCAGATACTCTCATGAAATAGTGCTGGCTGCAACTGTTTATTGAATGAGGACTGACCTAAGGTAACTGTACCAGTTTTAACATGCAGGGCAGCAAATACTAACTCATTTTAAATTGAGTTAGCAGAGGAGATTCTTCTAGAAGGAATGACCATAGTAAATTCAAAGAGGAATAAAAACATACAGAAATGAAAAACAGTATGAGAATGGGCATCCAGGCTGACCAGACCTTGCATCAGACACCAGACTAAATGAGAACTGTATTTCCAGCCACAGTAAGCCACCAGACAAGCAATGCCCCAAGATACACCTTTAGGAGTAGATTAAAAAGAACTCCAAAGTGAGCTTTTCAGTAAAACTCTGAGATACCGATGAATTATGAGGTGTCAAAGGATGACTGAAAAAGAGAAACCAAGAGCTGGGGTTATGGGCACAGAGGGAACCAGCTATTCACACAAGATATGCTAAAGCAAAGACAGGCAGTAGGGAAGGTGTGTGTCCAGAATATCTGATGGGAAGGACTGGTCCTGCTTACTAGAGGAGCCTCCAAATCCTGCATGACAGAGAGGACTGTGCTGGCAGCACCAGTGACAAATGCTCTGCAAAATGTGTGACTAAAAGTAGGAAAGAAGTTTACTGCCAGGGGCCAGGCAAAGCACGATGTAATAAGATTGTAAAAATCTATGGGATTTTTTCAACTTTTACAACTCCAGAGGCATATTCTAGAAGACTAGATATGATGGTTATAAAACAAAAAGGAGGAGAGTGTTCTGCCGTGGATTTCTCGCTCCCAGTTTTTAAGGCTGCTCCAAAGGCAATTTAAAAGAAGAAATGGACGTGTGTGAGCAGTTATAGTAGAAGTGAAAACGATGAGGAGCATGTCAAGTGCCTGATAGCCATTAGCTGGACCATGGTGGGACTGTCTGCTGGAGCAATCACAGCTGCAATTAAATCCTGCAAAAACCACGGGTGTTTCAGAAAAAAAATCAGAAGCAAATTACCACGGCAGGTGATTCAACACCCCACCGCAGGCTGTTCAGGCAAAGTTAGAAATTTGTGTTCCCCACCCTAAAGGAATCTGCTAATGAAAGAAAAAAAGTATTTTTAAAAATGAAGGTCATAAACCAGCTCAGAGCAATATGGTTGCTGGTCTCTTCACAAAGTGCTCAGCAGACTTCAAGGACTCCACAAATAGGACCCTCCTCCCACTGCCACGGCCACCACAGCACCTCACCTTTATTCTTTGTTGACATGAGACTTGCTAATGAATTAAGTGTATTATAGACTCTGAGTATTCTGAGTGCAGCTAACCTCAGAACATACACATCACTCATCCCCAGTGTATATTAAGTTTCAATTAACCATGAAACTAGAAGCAATGAGTTTACTGAAAGTAAAAAAAAAAAAAGAAATCACTTCTCCTTTGGTAGAGAACACTTCCATAAACATCATTAATAATAAATTAGTTAAGTACCAGAACTTTACATCAGGCTTGTTAAATATGAGAGGAGGGGAGACACCAGCTGAACCTGAAACTTGGGTGGACGTGGCTGTTTTCATTTTTGCCTGGGATCAGACAAGGATGGAAGATAACCCGGGTCTACCAAAAAACTTCAGAGAATTGAGAGAAACAGAGAGATCAATTTAAACACAACAAATCCATCATCTTAAAGAGAGCTCAGGGGTAACAATGTAAATACCAAGAAGAAACATAATCCTCTTGGTATTGTAGTTAAATCTTGCGATGTCCCTATGATGCTGATAAAACAAAGTTACGAGCTGATAAAAAAGCTGAAGGTGCCCAATCAGACAACAACAGTATTTGCTTTTTTTTTTTACACAGCCAAGCCCCAGATTTGCCACCAGACCCATGAGAGGGACTAAAACCCTAGATCATGGTATTTCCCATCAGAAATGGAAAGGGGATGGGCAAACCAGAAGGAACCTGCCCAAGGTGTCTGCAACACAACTGGGACACATCCTCAGTGGCCCCACTGGGGGCTGGGTTTGAGCCCACTTCAATTAAAAGGGGAAAACAGAGAATCTCTGAGGCCCATTCAGCAGTATCATCAACATTTTGCGGGCTTTTAACCCTATTTTAATGTATTTTTTGCTTAAGCTACAGACAACTTATTGGTTTTGAAACATCATGTCGAGAGCATCCACATCCGAAGCAAACTCGATGTGTTAGAGGCCATTACCTGGCTTATTTTGGAAATAACAAGTTTATCAGTTATGGTAGGAGAGCACTTCAGTATATTCCCAAAACCATGTGACAACACGACCAAACTCTTATGCAAACACCAGCTTCAAAACAGCTCTGAGCTTTAGTGTTGAGATAACTAACTACCAAAGAAAGCTGACACAGGGTATTAATTTTTCACTTCTTATTAATTGCTGCTAATTAACACTTCAAACAGAGTCCCCAGCCATACTGTTAACAGTAGCACACTGGCTGGCCTGCAACCAGCATTACACAAGCAGCACACAGCCACTGTACTCCAATTCCTCTGCCAGTGTGAAATCCTCTGGCAACCAAATCGAGGACCACAAGCCACACTGCCAGCCTGGGAACAAGGTGATGGGAAACAGCACCAGAAGAGGCTCAAGGTGACATTACACCAGGCAGGAGCACAAAGGAAAATTCTGTGAAATGCATTTGTAAGAGCAGGAAGGGGGGAAATTCCCTGGTTTCAGATCCCTTGCTCATTGTTTCTGCACAGTGGTGGTTCAGACTGATCCGATTCTTCCCCCCACGCAGCTCCCATTCCCTTGGTATTTAATTCAGATCCAGGCTCTTAACTCACAGGCAGGAAAAGCCAGGAAATATAATAAAGAATCTCTTTTATTTCCTTCTTCCCACGGCTGTCAGTCTCAGCCCTGCCTTTATCTCCAATGTGCTGCCTTGTCATCTGTATCAATATTGGCTCTTTGTACAAGCACAGCATTGGCTTCCTCGCACCATTTTACATTTCTCATCTCCTGTCAGCTCCATCCTGGTTTTTCTTCGTTTAGACTAATTCCCTGGAGGGAAAGGTCCCTCACCCACACACAAATCCAGCACCCCTAGGGCTCCTCTCTTAAAGTTACTCCTGAAAAACTTGCTTTCTCCCTCTAATGCACGTTTGGTTAATCAGGATTGACACAAGGAAGACAAAAAGGATCCTGCATCCTTGAAACCTCTTGCCTGAATAGTGAATCAGGTGTGCCCATGCAATGCTGAGTTCTGAACAGTGGAGAAATATATTCCACTGCTTTCCCAGTGATCTGGGATTGATTTTGGCCCCTCCAAAATCCAGCAACAGATGCTGACTGGAGATAGTCCAACCTCTCAGCACGGTGACACTTGAGAGTGGCAGCAGGACTGCAGTGTCAGAGAACCACAGAATATCCTGAGCTGGAAAGGATCCACCAGAATCATCGAAGTCCAACTCCTGGCCCTACACAAGACAGCCCCAACAATCCCACCCTGTGCCTGAGAGCATTGTCCAAACACTTCTTGAACTCTGTCAGGCTCAGTGCTGTGACCATTTCCCTGGGGAGCCTGCTCCACTGCCCAATCACCCTCTGGGTGAAGAACCTTTTCCAAATATCCAGCCTAAACCAAGACAAGAAAAATCACATCCACAGGATAACTTAAGTGGTCCAAGTCAGACACCTGAAATTCAGATGAGATGAACAACCTTCATGGGGTTCCTGTTCCTGCACAGCACCTGCTAGGATTTTAAATATCCAAATTTCCCAGCAGACAAGCTGGATCAGAGTCATAGAATGGTTTGGGTTGGGCCACAAAGTTCATCTGGTTCCAACTCCCCTGCCATGGGCAGGGACACCTTCCACTAGACCAGGTGAAGGGAGATGCTCAGATGCCACAAGGTACTGGTCCTGTTCGTGGAGCAGGATGAAGGGGATCTCATCCTTGGGGGACATGATGCAGGATGCACTGCTAGTGGCAGCCTGCCACAACATTTACATCCCTGAGCATCTGCACAGTGCAGTGGAAGCTCATTCAGAAGGGCTATTGAACACATCAAGTAACAGTTTTACCTCCTAGAAAAAGGGCCTGTCTCTCCTCTCAAAGTACCAGTTGGAAAACTTTTAAGGACCTTTTCTTCCAAATTCCTGTGAGGGTTTTCTTATTATTTATTTGAGAGTTTCCCTCACCAAATGTTCTCACTTATATCAACTGACAATTTCTCTTTCATTTTGAAGACCCTACAGGATTTTAATAAGGAAAATTTACTGCTTTGAACAGGCCTGTGTTGTACTCTGGGGTGGAAGAAACAAATCCCACGTACTCTGGAGAACGAGGAATGTTCACAATATTCAAAGGCATAAAAAACAGCTGAATGGGGAAAGAATATAATCTGTTTTCCATGTTTTTGGTGGACTGAAGAAGGCAGCTTGGTTTAGACTGCAGGGAGGGGACATATGATTTGAGCAGGAAAAGAAATCACTAATAATGAATCTAGTGAAGAAGTGGGATACACTGTGGGAAGGGCAGAGAGCTTTGCTTTTTGGAGGAGTTAGGATGCTGATCTGCCCAGAAAGAGATCCTGGTAGAGTTAATCCTGCCATGGGTAAGGGATGGTCAGTCCAAGGCCCCTTCCAACCCTCCTGCTCCAGCCACTCAACAGGGCTCACCTTGCTGCTCTTGAAGCCAACCCTTGTGCAGCAGCAGAAAATAAATGAGTAAGCCTGGAGGGAAAACATGTGAAAACAGGAAATTAGGGAACCACGAGAGCAGGGACAGGCTGGATTGTCTATTTCAAAGTCAGAGAAGGACAGGAACCAAACTTCTCTGAAGACACACGGCGGAGCAGGGATTATGCAAGGTGGTGGCAGCCCCTGTAACTCAGCTGGTCCTTGCTCTCCTCACTTCTTGCACTGGTGCCAAAAGCTTCACACTTTTGATGCCAACAGAGACAAACCTGTGCCACAAGGCAATGTTCTCATCCTCCCTACCTGGCACACTCCTGAGTTTGGGATACACACAGAGATAAATGGCTGTAAGATAAGATAACAGAAAGTAAAATAAACCTAATTAGATAGAGACTCTTAACCTGTTTAGAGCAAAAAGCCCTGCAGTATTAAGAAGAAAAAAGAGAGACAGATGACAGGCAGACACGCAGGCTTGGGTATGTATCCCCCTCTTAGCTGTCCTGCATATAAAAGTAAAACCTAAGGACTCAGAGATGGACTTCAAGCCAAAACCTGCCACAAACTTCTCTGAGGACTAGATCAAACCTCAAAAATTTAAGCACTTCTTCATTAGATTCTCCTTCTCACAAGTGAGCTGGATGTTTTATAAGCAAGGGCAAGAGGGCACTGCTGCCCCACCTGTACTCCTGCCATCACCCCTGTGAACCCTGGACATCCCCACTCGCAGCATCCCACAAGGCACGTGTGCCAAGGAGAAAGAGGTCAACACATACTCGTATTTCCTGTTTCCAGCTGTTCTGTCACCTAACTGGTGTCTGTCACCCTCTCCATGACTCAACAGGCAATTTCCGTGATGTTGCCCCCCCACTTTGGTAAAGCACTTCTACCCATGCTAAGCACCCAACGCACAACAACTAGCTGGAAATATGGCATATTTAAATTTGGGCATCTTCCAAAGTTCTCAGCTGAACCAGGGCTATGAAGAAGAAGACTGGAGCAATGTTCTTGATGCCCTTTATAACAGGAAAAAGAACTGCAAGGAAGAAGCACAGCAACAATCATGTGCAACACTGTCTTCTCCCCCCTCTGCATTTGAAACTGAGCTGAAACCAAGAAATCTTTGAGATGGAAAGACACAGAGCTGCTTTATCATCCTGAGACATCTCATCTCGTTAGGTTAAATCATAGAACAATGGTTTGGGCTGGAAGGGACCTTGAAGATCACGGAGTTCCAACCCCCATCATTTGCTGCTTATCACCTCCAAACACCAGCCACATGGACCAAATTAATCAGTCAGACCCCCTGAGTGGGACCAATCAGCCCAGTGACAGAAGTCACCCAGCAGGAAACACAAAACACTGTTTTCATGGACTTAATTTAGAGCCCAATTCAGAAGTCCCTCATCAACCAAACTCCCACTGTCCATGGCAATCAGTTCTGCCTTCTATGACTTTGCAGCAGTCAGAGCCGTTTTCAAAAAAAAAAAAAACAACAAAAAAAACCCAAATACAAGATGCACACCAAAATCCAGGATCCAGGAAACATCTGCCATCTGATTCCAGCACTTTTTAGGAAAAAAAGACATTTTAGATCTTGGCACTGTTTGATTCATTTAAACAGCACAGCTGATCAGCACTTGGGCTTAGTCCTACAAGCACTTACATCCCTGTCAGTGCTTTACATCCAGAAGCAGCTTCACTGACTGGCAGGATCTGCCAAGAAAAGAGAAATTTAAAAAAGATCCAGCCCTCACAACCATCTCCAGCCACCTCACAGTACAACAGCAGGAACAAGAGGACCCTTCCACTTGCCAAGCACAAATGAGGGCAGCCAGCAGACCCCTGCCAAGATCTATCCAGAACCAAACTGCACAAGACATTTTAACTCAGAGAGTCCTACAAGTCACTCCTACAGGGCTAATTCCACCCAGTATCTCCAAGGTAAAATGTACTGGATTCCCTTTCATGTGAACATGAGAACTGCTGGAAAACATCCAGGCTGAATGCCCCACTGCCATCCCAACAAAGCATCCTGGAGTCTGATCTTACACCTACACTGAGCTCCCACGCTCAGAACACCTTCCAAGAACCCGTTAATTTTTGCTTTTTCCTGAACTTTCTTTAAAGATGTCTTTTTGATCCACCTGGGAGACCTATGGCTTTCTACCCAAATGTCTCCACAAGGGACTTACGACCCTTTAGGCTTTAAGGATTATTAGCCCATGGTTGTCCTATCTGATCTCCTACACTGCAGGGGCAAGCATCAACTCCTGGATTTGAGGAGGGAATTCCACTTCCTTGCCAATCAAATAAGTGCAAGACTTTCTAATTAATTCATATTCAAATCTGGTCTCAGAATTTTACCCAGGAAAATAGGGCTCCTTTGCACAAGCCACCCAGTGATGCTAAGAGTATTAGTCATAAAAGCAGGAACTGGGAGTAGAAATAGCAAGGATTCTGCACACACTTTTTTTAAGTTTCACACCTACTCAGAATTGATCTCTGGGTCAGCTGTCAAGAACTGCTTGGTTTAGGCTTAGGCATTTTTTTCTTTTTTTATTAGTACTTCATTTTAGAGCAACGCTTCTGATTCATAAAAATGGGAGCAACTGTGAACACATTTTCCAAATCAGCCTTCACAAGAATGCTTTGTTGAGGTCTTACGAAAGGCCAATCTCAAAATAAACTTTTTCAGGAGATTTTCAAATGTCACTGATTAAGTCTTTGCTCTTATTTCTGTATTTCCTTATTTTGCAACTCTAACCACTGTAGGAGTCACACTCCAAGACACAAAAAATAAAGGAAAGATAAATCTTTTTGCAAAAAAAACCCACAGGATGGATTTGACAGGTTTCATCAGGGTCTGTCCTGCAAAGATCAACAGTTCCAAATGATGAGTTTTAAATATTGACAAGGTACCATCAGCTACTCTAATCCTAAAAAAACCCTGCCCACAGGGACCAGATGTTACAATGACAGAATAAACTCATATTTGCAGGTGGCATCACTATTATCAACAGCATTTCATTTTCAGCACTGAGCACCCTGTTGCACCAGCTGATAGACTCTGCATTAATATTCCTGGCATATAAAATCCTTCTGACACCTTCAGGTCATCTAAACCATGGACCCTCTGGTCATCACATCCTTTTCTATGAACCTTTATGAACACAGCTCTGGCTCCTCTGCTTCAAGTTTTGGCTACTTTTCACTTTTCTGAAGTTTTCCACAATTCCTTTGTCTCATGGACACAGTCAGGGACCAGCCACCTCCTTCAACCATCACCATTCTTGTAAACCTCCTCAGATGCTCTCCATGCCTCTGCTTACCCCACACCAACATGAACTCAACCAGTGGAAAGCCCTTGAGGACTCACAGAAATACAGAATGGTTTGGGCTGGAAGGGACATTAAAGATCATTTCATTCCAAGCCCCAGCCATGGACAGGGACACCTCCCACTGTCCCAGGTTACTCCAAGCCCCATCCATCCTGGCCTTGGGCCCTTTCAGGGATCCAGGGGCAGCCACAGCTTCTCTGGGCAATCTGTGCCAGGGCCTCCCCACCCTCACAGCCAAGATTTTCTCCCCAGTATCTGTTGGAGAAACAAAATGGCACCTTCTCTACCATGTCCTGTCCTTCACCAAGGTAACATCACATCCCCTCCCTTCTATCAGACCAGCATCCCACGGCTCTCAAAGGCCATAAACAGCGACCCAAAATACACCAGCTCAGCACAGCACAAGCCAGGAGTGGGGGGAAAGCATCCCCAGTCTAAAGTGTTGGCAGTTGTGGTGTTTACCCTATTTCTGGTAACACTTCCATAAAGTTTTAATAAATGCTTCATTAAAACATCAACTGTCTGTCCAGCCAGTCAATTATCACTCATAATCACAGCTATATAACCGTATACTGTCTTCTACAGATGTTCTTGCATCTGTGCAAAACACACTCTCCACCTCTGCCACATGCAACAGCTGTTGAATATTTGCAAATGTTTTCTCAATATAGAGCTGAAATTATACCATCTTGCTTATAATGTATTTACTGTCCACTACCCTGTGCACCCCTCAAAAATAATTAAAAAGGTATTTCCTTGCTGTGTACAAGGTACCAATATCTCAATAGCTCTTTGCTGCATTTATTTAAATGGCTTTTAGATTTTCACTTAGTAACAGATTACACCGAGCCTCCATCTTATCACAGGAGTTATTAGGACCTAATCCTTTATAAGCACTGAAGTTATTAGACTTGTGAGGATATTTTCTTCCCTTTCATAAATAATCTGTCGGAGAGAGAGAGAAAAAAAGAGGAGGAAAAAAGCCATTTTCACCCCTGCTCACCCAGGGAACAGTCCCAACCCTGGAGAAAGAACCTGCCTCACCTGCTCTTACTTTGCCAGCAGCAAAGGAAATCAAATTTGTTTACACCTAAAGGCTTCTAGGGAGGTAAAACAAATTGCATCAAATCCTGGCCAGCACCCTTCTCCAACACTGCAGGAAGAAACTCCTTGGAGAAGGTTTGGCCCAGGTTCAGAGGAATCTCCAGAGACCTTTCCAAACCCCCTCCATCTCCACGTCCCCATCACACAACCAGCTGGATCTGCTTCTCTGCTCAGACACCAGCTCATCACTCTAGCTGCCACCACACTTGCTTCCCCAGGGCACCAGGGGCACAAACTGATTTTAGAAGCTGTCCTGTGCAAGGGACAGCAGAGTTGGGGATAGGGACATGCATGGGGGGCAGAGGGGGAAGATCCCTTCCCACCTCAAAGAAAACCCCACTGCAGCTCCTGGATTTTGCCACCCAAATCCTACCACAGTTTGATAAAAGCCTTCCAAGCCTCTCTGCTTATAATTAATGCCATTTTCTGCTATTTTGATAAGAAATCACAGTTTCACCCCCGTCTTCTCCTCTGCCCCCTTCCCCACCACCATATTCTGAGATGAGAGCTTGCTGGATCCCCGAGCCAGCTGGGTCCTGGCAGGGGCTGGAGAAAGGAGGGGGGAATGGGTGGGTTGATGGAACAGAGCCCTTTTGGAAGGGAAACCTCGCCCTGCACGACAAGGTGTGCAAGCAGCATCGCCAACCAGTCCTGCTGAATAAAATCACTGGAGAGCATCTCCAAGAGGCACAGGGAAATGAGCAGCAGAACAGCTCTTCAGCCACTCCTGGATTCTCGCTGGCTCCTCCATCCACACCCAGGCACTGACAGCCTGTGATGCTGGAGCATCCCATCGCCTCCCACACTTCCAAACACAGATGCTCCAAAGCTAACATCTTACAACCATGGTGAAACAACCCCAGAACGGGAACGGGGAAGTTTTCCCTGCCTCTGAGGCAGCCTCACTCCTCCACTCCCCTGGAAAACACATTTGGAAAAAGGCAGCCAGGAAGGGCACAAACAACTCCCTGAGAACTCTTTGCAAACTCCTTCTCTTGCTTTGCAAAAGCAGCGATTCGCCTCTGTCACCGTGGCGTTTTTAGGGTCTCTGTGCAAAAGAGATACAGGCTGCACTGCCCGAGTCACTTCTTTGCCGCCCAAATTTCCGCGTGGAGCAATTCCAGAGTGTTTTTGCTAAACAAAAATATGCAGAAAGCAAAAAAAAACCCACCCCAGACATCCCCAGCTGACTGCGCCCAGGAAGGTTTGACAGCTCCGACAGGACATCTCATCCCACGACATGTCTACTGCTAATGCAAAATAAATCAGCGCTCTGTCTCCCGGCGCATTTTATTATTTTTTTTTTCTCATGGCACGCCTGCAATTTTGGCATTCAAAGGCAAATCGGCCGCGCTCCCAACTCCACGCGTCCCTTCCCAGCACACACAAATGCCCCGGGTACTTCTCCTACCGCTGGGTCCCGCGGGGGGAGGACCCCGAACTGGGATCCCATCCTCACCTCTCCGCACTGAATTCACCAGCGCACCTCTCCGAGCAACAAAAGAGAGTTGAACCACACGCGTGGCACCCCGCCTTTCCTCTTTTTCTCCTCTCAAAATGTTTATTTGCAGCTTTTGAAGACACCTTAACCCGCCATGTTGAACAAGCTTTATAAATATTCATTTACCGCAGTTCGGGAGCGCTACGGGAAAATATGTTTAGATCAGGGCTCCACATTTTGGCACAGCTGACTGCTTTCTTCTCTTTTCTTTCCCCCTTCCCTCTCGCCTCCTGCAGCAGCTTTTTTTTTTCCCCCCTCCTTTTCTCCCGCAGATACAGAAGAAACACGCCCGCACACCCAAAATAACTCTTTCCGAGAGATGTGCACCAGCCTTGTAAATTTCAAAGGAGGTCGCACGAGCGTTTGGCAAGAAAGCAGAAAACGATACGCATCACTTTCAAAAAAATCTAAATAAAAAATTAAACATAAAAAAAAGATGGGAAAAGGTAAGAAGAGGGAAAAAAAGAAAAAAAAGAGGAAAGAAGGGAAAAAATAAAAGGGAAAAAGGGAGGGAAAAGGCGGGGGGCGGGGGGCGAAGGGGAAGAAATGAGAGCATCTAAAATGCGATCTGTCGAGGTAAAAAGAAAGCCCCGCACGCCTGCGGTGGATGCGAGACGCAGCGCGGAGCCTCCCGGCCCGCGGGGCGCAGCCGGGCAGCGGCAGCCGCGCTCCGAGCGCCGGTCCCGGCCGGGGGCTCAGCCCCGGCACGCCAGCACTTCCAACAACTCCACCGCGGGCTCACCCTCTGGAAAACGGGGGGGAAAAATATCCACACCCATCTCCCACGCTCAAAAATAATAAAAACAAAAAAAAAAAAAAGATTTTTTTAATACATCTTGGAAAGGGGAAAGCGACTCTCTCCACCCAAGCGCTGCCAAACCCGATAAATAAAATGAAGAGAAATGCCAGCCGGGAAGGCTTGGGAGATGGGGCTGTCGGGCGCGCTGCCTTACCTGTGCAAGTTTGGCTTATTTGGGGGTGTTTTCCCCCTTTCTGCCCCGCGGAGCGGTGCGCGGTGCTGCGCGGAGCGGAGCCCACCCGTGCCTGCGCCCGCACCCGCGGCAGACTCCTTCCAATATGGCATCCGCGCAGTGCGCATGCCTGCCGCTCTTTTTAGGGTGGTTTTTTTTTTTTTCTTTCTTTCTTTCTTTTTTTTTTTTTTTTCCCCTACTATTTAGCAGCCAACTCCTTCGGTGACCTTTTTCAGCAGTTCCACAAAAAAAAAAAGGGATAAAAAATTCCGTAGAAACAATCACGGGCGCATCCCAACCCTCACCGCCCCGGCTGCGCGCCCGCGGTGCCTCCGCGGCCCGAGCCGCGCCTCCGCCGGGGATTTGGGCTCCGCGGGCGAGGGCAGGGTTGGAATCCACGCGTGGAAGCGATGCCGCGGTTCGGGCGCGCTCCGCGGCGCGGGGCAGCGCTCCGCGGCATCCCGGGCTGGCCGCCCGCGCGTTAAATGCCGTGAAATACCATAAAGCTTTCAACACCGGAGCGCTGCCTCCCGGCTTGTCCTCCCCACCGCTCCCCGCAACCCTTTTTTTCGCTTTTCCTCCCCATTTCGTGTCGCCAAGAAACTTCCAGGGAGGGAGGTGGGGGAAGAAGATGGGGAAAAAAGGGAAAGCAAAAAATGCGGCGCATCCGTCAGCCCGCCCGTTCCCTCCTCGTCGCCGGGCTCCGGCATTACCTGTTTATTCCCTGTTGCAGAAAATAAATAAAATATAACAGGAAAAGCCGGCGAAGGCACAAGGCAGGATGTAAAATCAACTGGTGGGCACCCTCCGCCCTCCCGGCGCTCAGGGACACGCACAACTTTCCCTCCTTTGCTCCTCAGGTTATTGGATGGGTTTTTTTCTGTCGGGTTATTTGATGGTTTTTCCTTTCTTTGGCGGTTGCGGGGGATTCACGGCGGAATCGCGCTGCACGCCGGTGTGCGCGGCTCTGCTGGTGCGGGGGTGTTTGCACGTACAGCCACACTGCGGGATTTTTTTAGACTGTATAGATGTTCTTTTCTCCCCTCTCGACAAAATCAGCCCCGCTGCAGGGCTGAAAAATCATGCCAGACACCACTGCCCATGCACCCCGCCCCGGCTGGCCCTGGTCTCGCGGGGGGGGGGGGCAGAAAAATCCCCTGGGGGGGGTGGGATGGGGAAACCTCCTTTCTGCCGCCGGGGTTTCTCAGGATGCTCGGACCGCCGGCAGATCCCAGAGCTTCCCCTACCCCGGTTTGCTCAGCAGCGGGGCTGAGCGTGAATTTTGCAGGGTTTTCGTCCTCCCCTCTTGCAGCCCTGCTCAGGGACTGCGTAAAGCATCTTTGATTTTTGGAACCCCAGCTCCCGTCTCCCTGCAGGCACGATTGGTACGACTGAGGATTCAAGTGGATGCTTTTGGAGCATCCTCCGGGGTGGGGGTTGGTGCAGGGCACACACATTCAACAGGTCTGGAGGAGAGCAGAGGAAAGGGCATCCCTGTTTTGAGGCAGCACCCATTCCTCGGCTTTGTCCTTTCCACAGATTCCTTTGGAATTAACCCCAAACTCTGCCGTGTCCATCCCCACACCCGGGCTGCCGAGTTTACATGACCCTTCGGGCTCAGACGCAAGTCCTGTCTCCATGAGCCTTTCTCTGGTCATTTCCGAGCCGAGGTTTGAAGTTTCCAGGTTGATTTTGTGAGCACCCCTTCTTGCAGGAGCAGGGAGGGTGATCTCACACCTGGGGAAGCACCGATTGCCCACAGGTGACCCCAGCTCTTCTCTGCCCCATTGCAAGCACCAGCATCCTTCCACTGGTTCTTGCTGGGGACTCATGAGTCCCCAAACCCTTTCTCTTCCACTCTCTCCAATCCCTTTCTCTTCCACCAGCCCTTCTCATAAATGCCCTTGCACACCACATGGATTTTCTGCAAGAAAGCAAGTGAGGAGTGGAATAAAGATGAAGAAAGATTGTGATTCTGGGATACATTTGAGAAGAGAGTGAAAACTGGAAAAAAGGAGCAAATATTTCAGACAGTGTTTCTTCATCACAATCCCTGTTCTTGCCATTCACACTTTGTCTCTGAGAGGCCATGGGCATGGGCTCAGCCTCTCCTGTTCCAGCAGATTTTCTGGAAAACATATAAATCAGACAGTTCCTATTTTCAGGCTTTGGGCTAGATGGGATTTCAAAACAGCAAGGGAACACTGTCAGAACTTCAAAATAAGACCGAAAACCCAACCAGATGCCAGGAGAGCATTGAAGTCCTGTTTATCTAGATGATTGTGGAAGTGGGTGACATTTTCAGCACGGTGACATTTCAAGTTTTCAACATACTTTTGAAAGGAAGATGCTCTGCAAACACCACGTCTGTGTTCTCTCTCCTTTTAATCTGCTCTGAGTTAGGTTACAGTGAGATTCCTCTGGCTGCAGCCGATCTCTGTCTAGAGGAGAGCAGAGGAAAGGGCATCCCTGTTTTGAGGCAGCAACCATTCCTGGGCTGGTGGCATCATCCAGTTTAGGGACAGACACAGTCACAGCGGCTCTCACAGCACTTCAGGTGTTGCTCCATCTCCTTTCCTTTCCCACCAGGTGCTTTCGTGCTTTATTTCCATTCATGCCTACATGGTCTTCTCAGAAGTTTTGGTTCCACTGTCTTCTCTGGAGCTTCTTATTCCCTCTTCACCTCGATTTCTCTGTCCTGGCCTCTTTTAGTTTTATTTAGAGACTATTTCTGAAGCGCTGATGGTTCAATTGGCCCTGTATGGAGAGATGTGGAAGAAAGCCTTCTCCTTGTCCAAAGAGTTTGTGATCGAAATTAGGTGTGTGGATGGTGTCCAAAGAGGAGATTTGGGGAAAAAAAACCAAAAAACAAAAAAACAAAACAAACAAAACAAAACAAAAAAAACCAAAAACAAAAACAACAACCAACCAAAAAAAAAACAAACAAAAAAAAACCCCAAAAAAATCACCAAAAAACAAAACAAAACAAAACAAACAAAACAAAACAAAAAAAACACCCACAACACCAAACACACAAAAAGCCCTCAAAAAAAAGAAAAAAAAAATAAAAACCACCCACAAAAAAGAATAGTAATTAAAGCTCAGGAAAAAACCATTCCTTTGAAACTTTTCTAAGTGGCAGCTACAACAAAGCTTTCAGCTATGAATGAAAAGGTGCAAATTTATATCAGATCTGATCTGGAGATGACTCTAACAGCTCCTGTTGGCAGCAAAGACTTTGCATCTTGCTCATAGCTGAGAATACAAATTATTTTAGTGGACATGAACTGCAGTAATTGCTGAGAGTTTTCATTTTAATACTACCTTTGAGAGCATCATTGGGGAAAAAAAGGAAGTGCTTTGAGAAATACTGAATTGTGCAAGTGTTGAATCCCAAGATGTAAAATGGATTTAAGCCCTGGCAGAAACCCACACTCAGATCAACTCAGTTTCTGACTCAGTGACTCTCAGGGATGTATCTTCCACTGATTGAAAGCAACTCCATTAATTTCACTGCTGTCCATGCTCCTTAGTGCTACATTTGTTGGCAACCATGATACCTGATCTTGTATTTCAAGTAGGGAACAGAAGTTTCACATCTCAATTTTGTTGTTTTTTTGTTGTTTTTAACTAAAGCACTTTTATGCAAGTAGGACTGATAAAAAAGATTCACCTGAGCACCAACTACCCAAGCTGATGAACATCCATCTGCCCTTGCCTCTGATGATCATCCCCAAAGGATATAACTTCTCACATTCCAAATTTTCCATAGCTGGACACAAGAAACATGTCCAACCCAGTGAAATTCAGACAATCCCATTACTTTGGATCAGGTATCAGCAGTTCCTGATCTGCAGGATAAGATTACTAAGACACAAAAATTTTCCCATTTTCCAGACCATTGCCTTCAGCAGGTTCATGTTGTTGGAGGATAGAGAGAGTGTCTAACAGGAGCTTGGTGTCAGAGAGGAGACCAACAGGACAGCATCTGGGGCCACCTCCACGGCCGAGTTCCTCTGCCATACACATCTCCTGGGACTGCTCCTGGCTTCACAGTGAAGCTACTCTGCATTTTCCCTCTTCTCTCAACAAACTGTGGCCTTCAGCTTCCAAGTTTTCACCCCACCGTATCACAATCTTTACAGGAGGTAAAGACACCATCAGGCCCTTATTTCATGGCAGTCCCTGGGCCAGGGCTTTCACTTCTCCTTTTGTCTTCTTTTTATCCATCAGCCCTAATTCAGAGAGAAGTTGGTCCCTGGGAGGTGGCATTAGGATGCTGAAAGGCTTGTTTCACAGTGCCATCTCCTGGAGATCGTATTTAGGCAGAACTTCTCAGATACCTTTTTTCGTCCGATGTATCTGAGCTTTGAAGGCGGGTGTTTAAGGCACGATCTAAAGAAGAGATTAGAATAAGTGAAGTTAATCCAAAATTTAAACTCCCTCTTTATGCTTTACAGTAAAAGTCCTGCCTCTTGAAAGCTGAGAATAGCGAAGAGATTGCTGGCTTGGGATTCATAAAATAATCGTTGGGTTATGGTCTCACAGGCTTTGCACCTCTTGGCAGCACCAGCCCTGTGTGCAGTGATTGCAGAGGCAAAACGCCCCCTGGAGAGGTAAAGGGTCCCTTGGTGTAGCCCTTCTCCTGCAGGAACTCAAGGAATACCAGGGAAAAGGGATCATCACCTCTCAAAGGTGATGGGAGGTCTCAGGGCCAGGCATCCCCACAACCTCCAGCAGCAGCTGCCCTGCACACCCTGCCCCAGACACCAAATCCACAGCCCAAAGCACTTTACTTACCCAATTTTATTTATTTTTATTTCCTGTTGATTAGAAATCGCTGCGCAGGAGTTGCGGCTATTCAGCAGAGGGGCAATAACTGGCTTTAATATTAACTGGAAAATCTGAGCCAGGCCCTCATGCCTGCAGCTCAGGAACGCTCAGGAAAGCTTGCTCTCTGTGCTAAACAATAGTTCTCCCACCTTAGCAGTAAATGAAAAGGAAGCACATGTTATACCCAATAAATCACAGCGCTGAGGTTCAATACTGAGGCTCGTAGCTATGAGCCTTATTGATTGTGCCAGCACTGCAGGAGAGACCCACTCTCATATCAAAAACTTGCTCATTTCTACCATTTACTAACAGCTTCTTTATTTATTTCAAGTATTTACAGGCTTTGCCTTGGCAGGCAAATGCCCCCTGGATTTTAACTGCTATGAGCTGGTGTTGGGAAGGGAGGCTGGGGAAACTGAGGCAGGAGGAGCTGAGCTCTCACCCACAGGTATGCAGTCCCAAGCAAAGGTGTGGTGTCAAATCAAACAAGTAAATTCTCCACTTCCCTCCCCTTTCATGCAGGAATCTCCTCAATGGCAGAACAAGACCAAAATCTCTGACTGACAAGGATGACCAGGAGCTCACGTTTTATTAAAGTGTAAATTATGCATCACATCTGCATTTCTCGACATTGCTGCATGTGGAGTGAATTCTGTATCAGAGTATGTGAAATACTGAATTGGTCTGGCTCTCTCAGTGCTCTGCTTGCATGGTGGGCTCAAAACCCAGCTCAGGCATTTCCATGGTTTTGGTACCTAATAGGATTTAGGAGCTGGTCAGCTGTGGGCAGAAATGCCCTGGCACATTCTCACAGAAGCCCAAAAGCCCATCCACAACACAATTTGTGCCTAAAATTTCTCTGGCAAATAGCTCATTGTGCAACAATTAATCTTGCAATTACCCATTCGACCTTCTCCTCCCTCCTTCTAGCCCCGACTCAGCACCACTCCCAAATTCACAGCAAAGTATTAAAACGTCGTATCAGTAATTTGGGGGAATTTTTTTTACAGTACTAAGATGAAAATTATGCATTTAGAAGCATCTCTCTAAAGCTGGCTATGAAACAGGCTTGTGGATGGCTTTTGCTCTTTTAATGGCTCCTTCTGTATTAAGGAAGAAGATTAAGAACAAAATGCCACTAATTGCACATAAAGGCCCCGGCTTCCACAACAGAGTAACTGTACATTGTATTCAGCTTAATCTCCATCTGCCCCTAAGAACATAATTGATTTTTTATTTTAATTTGAAGAGGCTGACACTTCTACTTCTTCATTGCCAGGTTGCTAAGCACATTTAATAAGGATGCATATGAGTGGAGGAGTCTACAGTATGCCATTAAAGGTAATAGGTAACATATTTAAGGTCATAATGAGCTCAGGATTAAGTATCTCAGTGCAGGGATCAGGAGGGAAGGTGTATAAATACTTTTCTTACCAGAACTCTGCTGAGCAAGACATGGCTGTGGGCTTATAAGTAAAGAAGGAAACAGTGTTTTTTTCATGAAGTGAAATTTCTGATCTCATTTCAGACCATGCTCCCTTGGTAGTTTATGTCCTGCCTGCAGGTGACCATGGTTCTAACCCAAACTGGCTGACCCTGAAAAGTGACAGCCTCTGTGCCTCAGTTTCCCCACCCCTAAAACGAAAAGAGGAATAATGCCCTGGCTTTATAAACTTGCTTGAAGAATTCACTGCTGAAAAATGCCATATCCTGTACCTTATAAGTATCCCGTACTTTGTCTTTAGAAAGGAAACACAGATGAGAGACTGAAATCTAGGTAAATTAAAAGCCAGGTCCATAAACATATTTAAGAATTTTAATCCCTCTTTGATCTCCTATTGCAAACGATAGGTTTTAGGAACTTAGGAACATTTTTAAGAAATCCAAAAGGCTACAACCAGCTGTGGATGTGACTCCAGGACCAAATCAGTTCCTCTAAGCCCTTTTATTATGACATTGATACACTTTTCTCCACTTTTAGGCTCTCAGTAAGCCTGCCCAGGACATGTCTGGTTACCTTCAGGCACCCCCAGGCTTGTAGGAGCCTCAGGAAGATTTGGTCCTAGAGCATCATCTGCTCCGTTTGAAATTCACACCCACTCTGAAATCCTGCAGAGAGACTCAGCTCCTACGTCTGTCACAAACTTGCAGCCAAACCCTCCCAAAAAATTTAAGCTTGGAAAAAAATTGTAGCTTCCACCACATGTAGAGCAAGTGAAAATCCTCAGCACCTATCCTGGCTGCTCAGAAATTCCTGTTAAGGGAATGAGGTACAATTTCAGCCCCCAAACCCAGGGCTCTTTCCCGAGTATCCCATCAGTTGAAAGTGACTTGGGTTTTGCTGGATCCCAGTGGGCACAATAAAGGCTTTACTCTTTCATAATTCACATACAGGAAGGATCATGGGAAAAAACCCTGGATTTTGGCTGTGTGCAGACACCCTCACACAGAGCCCACAGTGCCAGGAGAAGAATGTGCCCTCAGGCACCAACTGTGACATCTGAGTCAACCACTCCAATTTATGAGGTGGAACTGATCTGATACCCTAAAACACAGCATGGGACATGCTCAGCGAGAGCTGGTGACTTTTAATGAGACAGAGATTTTGTGCAATTCAACCTAATTGCTGATTGCCTTTTGATTTCATAAACTGGCACTGCTGGAGGCCAGGATTCACAGTGGGATCTCTGGACAGGGGTCTTTTCCAGTGAGCGTCTCTGGACATCTCCAAATTTCTAACATTCATGCCAGCCCTACTTTTCTGTGGGTTCAGCTATAATGTGAAAAAAACCCCATACTTTCCCAGCTTGTTCCTGTCACACATTATAAATATTAACCATCTTTCAGGTTTTCTTTTGGATTGAACCAGGTTGTTCCCTGATGAATCCAGGGTGCACTCAGGGGTCACTTGAAGGATTTCCCTTTGTACACAGTGTGACTGAGGATGAGTTTACCTTCCTCAGTCCTGCATAGTTTTCCAACACTATCCCAGCAAGTCTCAGCCTCAAGAACCCTTAGGAGATTCTGCCAGGTTCCCAAGGGAGGGATGTGCCACATCAGTGGCACCCTCATGGGTGGTATTTTCAGTCTTTTTGTACTGCAAATTACCTCATTTCTTGGGGATAGAGCGATGCCTCATTAATCCCAGAAGAGACCAAGGTGGACATGGCCAGTGGCCTTGGGAAGAGGCCAGCCATGAGCTGGATGGACAAGACTTGTCCTGGAGGATGGAGATCTCTCCTTACAGCAAACAACACTGGCAGGGTAGATTCAGGTAACATTTCACTAGCACTGGACAGGACTTTCAGGATCTTCACTGGGGAAGGTGTGCTTCCAGTACCTAAAACTTTTTAACATGAAAAAATTCTCCTCCTTCCTTGTTTTCTGATCACCTCTCATTATAAATGTGAAGTATAAAGGTAAAAGCTTCTTGGCATGGTGTTTCAAGAAAAGAATAGGTTTTAGTACTCTGAAAAAAAGGCTTTGTCTAAAGGAACACAACTCAACACAGGACAAACATTTTTGTTTGCACAGCATAAACAACTTTCGCTTTCTCGCTCACACCTACAATTTCATAATGTAAAATGAGAGAAGGCTTTACCCTGACAAATCTTCTTAGTCCTCATCTCAATGTCCTTTAAATTACCTCCTTACAAACAAAAGGATGTTGTACAGTCCTGTCAAGAGGAAATACTTGCTGACAAGCATTGGATTTAAAGTACTGTTTAGGTAAACAAATCATGATTGCAGTCGATTAATTGATTATGTTACTGCCTATGAAATATGCTATTTATCCAAGATGCACAAAGGCAGCTCATTAACTATTAGCATAAAGAAAGAGTGAAAAGGCAAGGGGGGCTTTGGAAGAGATGCCAACATGGCAGGGCTAGGGAAAATGTTTTCTGTTTGAAAAGCAGTGTCAGGGTTGAAAGTTTGTGAGAAAATGCCTTCTTAAACTGGCAAGTGCAGCGTCCCTGTCACTTATTTGGGATACCTCAATGGGTGTACCCAGGACTGCATTCTGAAAGAAGGAATTGGGGCTTTTTTCTGGGGAAATGTCAGTATTTTGGGGATATTTCCATCATTTCCATGCTCCGTCCCTGGAAGTTCTCAAGGCGACGTTGGATAGGGTTCTAAGCAACCTGGTCTAGGGAAAAGTGTCCCTGCTCATGGCAGGGGTTGGAACGAGATGGACTTTAAGGTCCCTTCCAACCCAAACTGTGACTGTAACTTTTATGTTCCTCTATTACTATGCAGGGACTTGTGCCCAGCCCAGTGGTGGGATGGGACCAGTGAGAAATGTCCATGGAGACTGATCCAGATCTGATCAATGCGACAGCACAGGGCAGAGAATTCACATTCCTCCTCTGCTGAGAAACAACAGGTGATGAGGTAAGAAAGGACTTTGATTTTCCTCATGAAAAGCTTTAAAATGCACTTGATTTTCAGCTCAGCTTTTCAAAAACTGGGGCCAGTAATTGGACAGGGATGGGACCGCACTTCCTGGCAGAACAGGCTGCAAAGGCTTTTCCCCAGCTTTGCCACAGAGAAAAGGCAGAAAACTCAGCATGCAAAGTCATTCAGAGGCATTTGCACAGAAAAGGCAGCACTTTCAAAGGAGACTGATAAAACTCAGACCCAGTAGGAGCAGGTCAACATTTCCTTTGGACTGCTTGGAAAATCCTCCCTCTGTGTGCTCAGAGAGGTGGCCCTTGTGAGGGCAAACCACACGATTACAGAGAAATTTCCCAAAAATGATTAGTGCCTGCACTTGCAGGTTGGAGGCACAGAAAGGTGACTTCCCCACGTGAGTGGTCACAGTCCAAGGATCCATCATTAGGCCATTCTGCCTCCCCGTTTTTCATCTCACCAGGTAGTTTTAATGCTAATCTGCTTAACTGCCTTTTTATAGCTGATAGCTCGAGGCTGGTTGAGTTAAGAAACCTTTACAGCTGTACAGTCATTCACAGGGCTGCTTTAAGACATGGCATATATTATGTATGAAGCTTTATAACAACCATCCATATCAGAGCTGATGGAGAACATGAAAGCAATACAGCACTGCTCCTTCCTACAGCACTTTGTTACAGGTGACAAGAGATAGGAGATCCAAAGGCTCAGTAAAACTGGGAGCAGGAAATTATTTTCCTAAGAGACTTCTAAAGGATCTAATGATAAATAAGACTTTTAGAGCTACAGTGAAACAAAGGGCTGCTCTAATTAAAAAGAAATCTGATCCCATGAAATGTTGAAGGTTGTGTTCATCTGTCTGAGCTAGGCGATATTGAGATAAGTGCAGCTGAAATGTTAATCCCCTTTCTAATTGGGGGGAGAAATCACTGCGGGGACCTGGAAAAGAAATTCATCTCCCTCCAGGGTAAATAGCAAATATTTTATCTATGCTTGAAACTTTCAAACTTCCACATTTGAGTATTAACTATGATCTGTCTCAATAAAGAAAAACTGGTTTCCAGGCCCAAAGCAGCCTGTGACACACCTTGGTCTGGACCTTCAGGCGAGAAGAGTCCCAAATCCAACCCAAAGCCAAGAAGAAACCCTGGTCCCACAGATTCCAGCAGGGAGCAGATTCCCCACAGGATAATTATTTGTAGGACAAATATCCTATTTGCAGGTACTTATGAGGTTTGCTCCACTGTTTTGAACTTTTTTGAATTAAACCCTGCATGAGTGTGGAAACTGGTAAGATTTTTCCTTCCAGAGTACAAATCAGAGTCTGCAAAACTGTATTAAATTCACTGTCACTGTAATCCTTCCCAAAGCAGACAGAAGTTTAAATCATCCTCCCCCCTATCCCAAAACAAACCTCTCAGCTCCCATCTCCATTTCAAGGCTGATTACAAACAGAAAGTCCCACTCCTCCAGGAGTTTAGTCACTTTTACTTTCATACCAAAGACAAGCACAAAACTTGAGTTTCATTCTTAGTGATTTTGGCCTTTTTCATTCTGGAGAGCTCAAGAGCCAGTTCCTGTAAAAAAATCCCCACTTTTTAGCATTGAACACTTCTTATTTATACCCACAGAGCACCTGGGCCAGCTTTTGCAAGAAATCCATGTGTTTTCACTCCTCGCCACGACAGAGCATACACAAACTTGTATAAAGTCACTATAAGAAGCTCATGAGAAACACACACGGTGTAATGAGACTAAATGAAAAAATATGTAATGAAAGCTTGGAGAAAAAGCATTCACACACTGGTTACAAAGAGCTAATGTCCACTTTAAGTGGTATCAAGAGCTGGAGCAATTGAAAGATAATAAGGAGAAAATGAGTAATGAATCAATTTTATTGTGTGCTGTTGAGCAATCCTCGCTGGAAGAGAGTGTGTTGATACTGCCTGATAAAAGGGATGGATGGGAACTGACAGCAGCAGGGACAAGTACTCCCACACTTTCTGAAGAAATAAATGATTTCTGGAATTATTTTTGCCTCAGCCAATAGGATCCCACTGAAAGAAAAATGGGATGTTTTCTTGTGGAGATCAGTATAGACACAGCAATTGAACAGCCTGGTATTTATCGAGAGTGAAAATTCCAGCTTTATTCCAGATTTGAGAGACGAACTCATTTTGCATTTTTCTTGAATGTGGCTGTGCTGGCTCTCCCAGGAAAGGGGACACCCACCCAGATCTCTCTGTGGGATTCATCTCTGCTGGCACATCTCCCTTTTTAATGTGTTACATCTCTAAGCCATCACTTTCCACTTCACCTCTTTGGCTTGGTGTGAGTTCCAAATTCACATTTGCCTTCCTGGACTCACTTGGAATGGCTTGGGTTGGAAGGGACCTTAAAGACCATCTATTTCGAACCCCCTGCCATGGGCAGGGACATTTCCCACTAGAGCAGGTGTTACACCCTGCCTCAGGAGGTGACAATAACCCAGGTTCTTGTTAATAGAACTTTTGAGGCAGGTTAGAGTGCAACAACACCACACACCCAAACACTCTCTTTGTCCCCCTGTGCGGGTGCAAACCTGGCACCAGCAAAGCACAAATGGGCAAATGTTGGAGCCATCAACATTAACATTTCAGTGTCTCACCCCAGGCTACTTGGAGCCCCATCCAGCCTGGCCTTGACCCCTGCTGCAGACATACCTATCCAGAAACCATAAAGCTGCTGTTGTACGTTCCCTGATGGAAACAGCAAAATGAGTCCTCGCAGGCATTTCTTCCTACTACAGCAAGACTGATTCCTGTAACCAAGCTGATTTGGGTGTCTTCAGTCTGAACGGTGGAAATGCATTTGGCAACTGTTGTCTTACTATTTCCTATGTTTCAGTTTTTTCATCCCTGTTTAATTCTTCATCAAAACGCCATTTATGCCTAATTGTGGAAATCTGAATTAGTTCTGAATCTCACTGACTAATGTTATTTCACCCATGTGTTAACTTGCAAACGTCTGTGATGGCAAGCAGATGTCTTCTGGCCTTTGGAAATCCCTGGGCATTCAGGGGTTTATATTTCAGTTGTAACATCCAGAAGTGAAGAGATGGGGAGGAAAAGAACATATGGCCTACATCAGCATCAAGCTAAGGAGTCACCTGTTACAACAGCAGCCCTTGATTAGGGCGAGGCTGAAAATAGAAAAAATACAGTAGAAGAAAGTAGAAGCAGTGTTTAGGTTGAGTTTGAAATAAGTATTGAATTAAAAGTAATTTCTTATTGAATGGTACGGACCTAATCCTCACAGGCAAAGAGGAAAAGTGTGGGGCTTGGGACCCCCACCTTGAGCTATGCCAAAAGCTAAGATCTCTGCAGAACTCGTGAAAAGATGGCGAAAGTCACTATGCACAAATCTCCTTCAAAAATTAGCTTTTCAGCCTGTAGAGTTACTGTTCTGGTGCAATAAGTAAACTTTAGTCCAGTTAAAAGCCTTTTTACAAATGCACGTACCAGAGAAACACAACTGTAAAACTCCACCCCTTCAGTGGTGCAACATTGTCAGAAAAACTTTTAACGAGCAGATCTGATGTCAGACACCTACAGTGACTGGAGGTTTTCTAACACATTTTGTTATAAAAAGAACTTGTAGCTGTGTTATATTCATAGAATCATAGAATCATTTAGATTGGAAAGGAGTGTCTTGCCCTCTGCAGTTATGGAAAGCAAGAGCAGGGCTGCAGGGTGGGATGGATTTGTACGATCATCTCTAGCAGCTGCTGTCTTGCTCCTTCCAATATTTTTCCTCTTCTCCTGCTAAAGATGGAAATGCAGCAAAAACATGACTCCTCTGGGATGCAGCTTCTCTGGGATGCAGCTGCCAGGTATTTTGTACAGCTTTGCATCCACACAGTGCTGGGCTTCAGAGCCAGAGAAAGCTTTGTCTGCGAGCTGTGCTCATGGGAGCACTGGGACTTCTCTGTAAATAACTTTAAAGATCCTTCCAGAAGCTAAATTCAGGCACGGGGTGAGAAGGCATGATTTGAAGAAGCCTAAAAAGCCAGTTTTGGTTGCAGGGCTACATCTCAGAGACATTAAGTGTTCAAAAGCAACAGACCCAACTCCCTGAAGTTACAGCCTCCCCTCCAGAGCTGAAGGAGACACTGAGCTCAGTACATGCACAGATTTATGCTACAATAATTCTGCTTGAAAAGAAGTTGTATGTTGTGGCATGTGTCCAGTGTTTGGGAACTGAAATGTGAAAACACAGCTCTGGTAAACGGATCCTTTCAACTGAGATTGTTTTTTATCAGATCTCATCTAAGGGTGAGATTTACACATCTGATCTAAGACCAGCTAGAATCAGGAAAAAGATTCACCTTGAGTTCATAAAACACAGGGCTGACCAAAGTAACCTCACCACTGTGCTTACTGCTTTGGAAAACCACTGGATGTCATGATGAAAAAAAAAATAATAATGGCAAAGTTATTATTTTAAATGAAATGCATATTTTGGAGCAAAGTGTTTTAGTAAACACCACCAGATTTGAGGAGAAATGGGCAATCCTCCCCTTGGTGTTTTCTTTGTGAGTTTTGTTCCTTGCTTAATGATGAAGTCACTAAGAGGGGATTAAACCTAAAATCGAGATTCCAGCAGGTCTTCAGGAAGAACTGGCTTAGCTGAGCAGTTCTCTGTGCCTTCTGCAGTGCACACCCAAGGTTTGCATGTTGGATAATGAACTGGGATGGTTCTCAAACTGACTGATTTCCTGGGTAGGATCCTAAGGATGCTAAGGAAAGTAACAAAAGTTTCATTGCTTTATTTCCTCCTCCCATTTAATATCCAGTAGGATCATTATGGGCTTGTGTGTGCACGTTTCTCATCAGAGACCAACCAGGTAAGTAAAAACCAACAGTTTTAAGATAGTCGATGGGGGTTTTTTAGCAATCCTTGGGAAGAAACACTGTAGGTGTAGCACAGGGGCAGATTTGACTGAGGTTTCTAGGCTGAAGTCAGTCTTCTCCCTGAATCTTGAGAAGGCTTGTTTGTTGCAATACTTGTTGCACCATTTCTAATCCAAACACTATTAACACCCCTTTTTCTTCCACATCCAGGTGTTTTTTCTCATGGAAATTCATCCAAGTGAAATTTAGCCAAGGTTGAGCCTTCTTCTGAAAGCTTTTTTTGTACCTGTAGGATCCATCACGCTCCTGACCTGTAGTTCTGCAGCTGAGATTGCACAGTAAATGTGAAATGGAGTCCTTGAGCAGGTTATTAGCTTCAGGTTAGGTAGTATGTGCTGTTTTGGAAACACCTCAGGAGAGGTAACTGAGGTCCCTTCCAGGATGACTCTTTTCAGCCTGAATGGAAATATTTCTGCTGCAGCTGTAAAAAATGCATTAAAGGGACTAGAAGCAATGTCTCAGCTATAACATTTATAAAACATCAAGGATGGCTTGTGAAGGAACCTGTGGTTTTCAAGTGCTAATGGAGAAAGGTTTGGGAGCAGGGAATATTCACCAAATTAGCATTTTATTTCAAGGCTCTCGATGAGCAATAGAACTCAGGGGAAAATAATCAAGGTCCTCTCTGGTTCGTGCTACGTGAATGTTGTGAATATTTAACATTTCTCCAATAGGGTAGGTCTCCATTTCCTAACTGATCTTTTTGCATAAATAGTTACCCAGGCTGTCAGATTCCAACACCTAGCTAAAGACCTGAAAGGATTCATCCAAACCCACGACTGTGCAGAGAAAAAAGCCTCCTTTTTCCTGAGGCAATCTCAGGTCTGCCAGAGAGACAGAAGAGCTGTAAGGAACAAAACCGTATTTGATTGGATTTTTTCTCTTTACCCCTTTTCTTTGTTTGTTTGTTTTACCCTGAGGGGGAGTCTGATCCCCCTGCACTGCAAGGGTGTTGAGAGGAGTAAGATCTTCAAAAGCACAGGATTAGGACACCTCCTCTGTCCAATAAACAACTGCATCACAAGGTCAGGCTGGAGATACAGGCTGGGAAAAGGAAGCAGGGCAGCCAAAAAAATGCAGTTCATGAAGAATTTAGGAGATCAGCTCATCAATTCTCCCACCTCAAGCAGGAATTACCCAGCTGTCCCTGAAAGAAGGCTATTGGTTGTACCCAATAGTTGGACTTTGTGATTTTAGAGGTCTTGTCCAACCTACATGATGCTCTGAGTCTAAAAAGATGGATGTTCTTAAAATCCTCCAGTGACAGAATTTCTCCCTCTGCCCCCAACAACTTATTGCATGTCTTAACTAGCCCTAGTCCTGGAAAAGGTGCCCTGATGCCAGCCTAAATCCACTCTGTTGCAGTTCAGACCCAGGGAATTTTGCCCATGTCTCAATGGCCACAAATTCAAATGTATCTATCTTCAGCTTGAAGGAACTTGTATCTGGCCATTCTTACATAAGAAGAACACAAATTTAATTTTCAAGAAAGAAATTGATTGAAAAAGCAAATGTTGTGCCTTTCTAGCCATTCTATCCTTGTTCAAATAGTCACAAACCTAAGGATCATCTTAGAATCATGGAAAGGTTTGGGTTGGAAGTGGCCTTAAAGATCATCTAGTCCAATCCCCTGCCAAGGGCAGGAAACCATCACCTCTGCAGGAATGTGGGTGATATATGACCTCAAGAGAGTCCCACATGAAGCAGGGACATCATCCCACAGGGATGGTGGGGCCTGTGAGGGTTTCCTCTCTGCTGTTGTAGGACCTCCCATTTTGTCCTGGGTGAAGGGATGGCCATGCAGAGGAGTGGGCTGTGCTCAGGGGCTGATTTGCAGAACTGATGAGTTCTGAGCGAGGGGAGGGGGAAAAGGAAGCTGAAATCTTCTCTTTCTGCCTTTCACAGCTGGGTACAGACCTGGAAGCTGCTGTCCCCTGCCCGTCTGGCTTACACAGGCAGGGTGAGCAATGCAGGCAGTGTTTGAGAGCCTCAGCTCCAAGCCAAGCACAGCCAGCAACAACACCACAGGCCCTGTAAAGTGGGAAATTATTCCCCTTCATCCAGAGCGAGACATTGAACATCTCATAATAACACAGCTAAAGCACTTATTGAAAATAGAAAAGAATTACCTTGACAATTACTCCTTGGAGTATCCTGCAATACAAAGTCCTAGCTGATACAAAAATTGGTGTTGGCCTCTTGCTTATGAATATAACCTGGAACTGATTGTTAAATGTGCCAGGCCTTGTAAAATGGGTAATTCAGCAAGAATAAGTTCTAGCTACTATTTAATCAGCAGGGATCATTGCTGCTGGCAGCATGAATAAAATCTGTTCCAAGTATCAGCTAAAGGAAGTTTTCTCAAGAGATCTTGATTTCAGAAGTAATTTCTTCATCACGTGATAAATAAAACCAGATGAATAATTTACATGAGCATCATCCTGGAACGGGCAGCTTTGTGTGTCCCCCGCCAATTTACCACAATAACCATCTGCAGACCTGCCACTGCCCTTTCCTCATCCCCACCATCAAGCTGGGGACTCAGGGGGTACAAAACACTTGAGTGTTTTGGGGGGGGGAGTGAGTTGAAGAAAACAATGCTATGTTGCTATATAAAAAAATGGGCATTCATGCTTTTGTGACTCTTTCTGACACGAGGCCATCGCTGAACTGCCTGGAGCTGGAGCAGCCTTAACTTTGAAGGTGTCCTGAAAGAGGTTATTCCTCTCCACTGGCTATGAAAGGAGGCAAGAGCTCTCTCAAAAGGGGACATCTGAAGCCAGGTAAGGTGGATCCCACCCAAGAGTAATTTGTGCAGAGCAGTGGTTGCATTTTTCAACTTGTGACTGTACCTGGACTGCACTGAGGGCATCCAAGGCCATGGCAACGTTACAAAAAGGAGCAGACCTACAAAAAAAAATGTCCCTCTGGATCCCAAGCCAGCAGCTTTTCACAGCTAAGTGCCCTTGAAGTGAGGAAGCCTTGAAAAGCCTTGTCCTCCTCCCAGGTCTGTTTTGAACTCAGGCTCAGCCACAGCACAGGCAGGTGAGTGTGAGCAGGTACCTGTGTTGAGTGTCTGAGCATCATATATGGGCTGGACAATTTTCCTAGTGCAGCAAAACACTTTTTTTTTCTTTTTTTTTTTTAATTTTATTTTTTCTTTCTTTAAAATAGTAAATAATAGTAATAATAATAATAAAAAAAACCCTGACTTGTCTTTTTGAGGCAGAACAATTCCAATAACTTTTTATAACTGTACTGGAATGGCTTTGCCACAAAGCCGGTTCCTCCAATGACACCTACTAATTCTGCAGGTTTTTTTTCTGGAGGAGAAAATATCCCATTTCCTTTCTGTTTCTTATTTTCTCAAATGCTTGCCATTCTTCTTTGCTTTTTCCAGACTCCAGCACATCTTTGTCAGATAGGAAAACTGGGCTGAACCCAGCAACTACACAGTATTTCTATAAAACACTCCAGATCCCCTCCCAAAACAGGATGTGCTTCATTGTGATACCTTTTTTGTTAGCCACTTACATTTTGTCTGCAGGACATTTCCATCTCTTGAAACTCTTTCCAGCCATGGTCTGCCTCCCTCCTTCCCTGCCGCTCACTGCATTTCCTTCTGTTGACTCTGGAACCATCTCTTCAGTTTAATGAAATAATTCCTAATTTTCACCCTAACCTCATGAAGCGTTGCAGACTCTTCTATCCTGATATCCTTGACCGTCTCCTAAGGGTTTAACTTACCTCACCCAACTTCAGATGCCCGCCTGGAGCCATCACACTGCTCCTGATGCAGCAGCAAACAGCTTTTGGAGCAGCTGGTGGGGCTTTGTCTGGAGGTGGTGCTCCTGCAGAGCTCATGGGAGCTGTGTATTCCCTTGGTTTTTACGGATGCAGCAACACAAACCTTCCCTAGTCATGCTCTCAGTGTAGAAAATAAAACTCCCTTGACACGATTTATTCTTGTCAAATCCACATGGGCTGTTTTTTATTACCTTATTGTCTTCTAGGTGCTTATAAGTTGATTGTTTGATAATTTTTAACGGTGTCTTCCTAGCTACTGGAATAAAGCTGGTGGGGCTCTGATTCCCCATACCCTCATTCCCCTCTTCACAGCCAGGCACAGCACTTACCCTTCTCCTGTGATAATCCCTGAGGAGCCAGACTTTACCCAGCCCACTTCACAGCTACTCTTGCTTAGGTTTCTTCAGGCCCTTGAATCTGTCAGTTTTGACTATTTGCATTTTTTAACCTGTTCTTTTCCTGTATTATCACTGCTCCCATTGGTTTAAGTTAATTTCACTCGCTAATCCTTTTTGGAAGGATGGAAAAATGAAGGTATATTCTGTGGTTTTCATTATTTGGTTTTCCATTCTGTCATAGAGTAGAATACTATTCTTATGGAGAATTCACAGATTTACTCCATCCTTCCTTTTCTTGTACTTTCATAAATAGCCTGGGTTGTTTTTTGCATTCCTTATCACTTGAAATCACTTTGGTGTTTCTGATTTTATGCTTAAGCACATGACCTAATATTTTAATTCATTTTCCTTAAGTCCTTTTTTTTTTCATTAATGATTCCTTTATTAAATTCTACTTCTTGCATAAGTACTTACTTGACTTCCCTTTTTTTTTCTGGGTGTTTTTCAAAATGTTAGAAACATAGAATGGTTTGGGTTGGAAGGGACCTTGAAGATTATCTCGTTCCACCTCCCTGCCATAGGCAGGGACACCTTCCACTATCCCAGGTTGCTCCAAGCCCCATCCAGCCTGGCCTTGGACATTTCTAGGGATCCAGGGGCAGCAACAGCTTCTCTGGGCACCCTCTGCCAGGGTCTCACCACCCTCACAGGGATGAATTTCTTCCCAGTATCTGATCTAACCCTGCCCTCTGGCAGTGTGAATCCATTCCTCCTTATCCTGTCACTCCATGCCCTTGTCCAAAGTCCTTCTCCAGCTCTCTTGGAGCCCCTTTAGATACTGAAAGGGGCTCTAAAGTCTCCCCAGAGAAAGAAAAACCTTGGGTGGAATGGGGGAGGAAAGGAGGGAGCCAGTGGTGAGGCATCTTAGTTGCCAAAATAACGGAGAATTTAATAGCCAAAGCTCCTGGACTCCACCTGGGATACAGAGAAAACTTCAGGACTTTTTTGCGTGGGTTCAGAAGGTACAAATATTTTGAAGTGCAAGCGGTGCTTTTGATAAAGCAAAGCTGTGCTTTCACGGAGGAGTGCGGAGCATCGACAGCCGCTGAAGGATATCTGCCTCTTCCTGCAAGGAGCAGGGAAACCACGGCCTTCTCCTTATTGCCCTCTTGTAGCCTGAGTGTTTTCACACATGGGAGGCACGCTGCTCTCTTGTAAAACTATCAGCACCTGGAAATAAGGCCTCAGACAACTTTGTCCTGCTGATAAAGCAGATGGGAGAAATCACCATTAATTGGGCTTGAAGAAAGGGGAGGAGGCAGCACCGGCTCTGAGGGAGTTTTTGAAAAAGCTGCGTCCTTGGGTAAGACCTTAATACATTATAGATGATTTTAAGGTTATTCACAAAAACTGAAATTTTGTTTAAGAAATACTAATCTTGCTTAAGTGTCTTTTTCCCCTACTTTGTTTTCACCAATTGCTGTGCTGTACCTGGGCAATTAGAGTCTAAGGCACCTCCCAGGGGAAAAATTACCATCCAGCAATCCTTGAAAATGCCTTTTTAGCAGCAGCCTAGGAAATCTGAGGGAAAAAAAAAAAAAAAATTAGAGCCTGAGGAAATCTCTGTTAAAATATGTACTTGCTTAATAGATGCTTCCACATACAGTGTGTTCAACTGGCTTATATAAAAGTATCAACTTTAATATTTGATTTAGAATTTAATATAAAGGCAACTGGCTGTGAAACACAATCAGATTTACCAGCTCAGGGGAATGAACCTTTTTATGAAACTAACAATTGCACATACAAAATCAGCTGAAAATGAGTTAGTGAGATGAAACTTCCACCTTCCTGGCTGAACTCGTGATTAAACCATGATTGAAGTCAGTGAGCTAAGTGAACATCTATCAACCCAAAATTCAATTCACCCTTGGAAAAAAAAGAGGAGGGACTATTTTGTCTATTTCAGTGATGTGCTGGCTGAGTTAAGGAGGGACAAGGCTGCAGCCTAAACTGCCTGGCATTAATGACCTTCCCAGAACAGGGGATTCCCAAGCCCAGGAACAACACAATTCCCTCCTGTGTTCTTAACTGGACCTATTTGGGAAGCAGGCCAGCTCCCATGATTTTCTTTTCTCATAACATTTACTGCTGTTTTTAAGGCCATTGCTCAGAGTCATAAGACAGGATAAGATTTGCAGCCTCTCTGGTTTTGTAAGTAAACACAAGCTCCTACCCTGCAAAATCAGGGAGGGAAACTTCAACATGTGATTCCAGTGCTCCCTAAAGATGACCTCAAGTGTATTCAAGGGAGAGAAAATGAAACCTGCCCTGTGGGGAGGAGGCTGTAGAGCGGGGTGGCAGCAGTGTTACACAGAGGAGCAAAAAAGGGAGATTTGAGGCTGCAATGTGAGAACCCGACCCCATTAGCAGACCCAAAATCCCACCAGGATTGCCCCCAGTGCAGCACTCTAAACCCTGCTGGGACCCTCTCCAGCCTGGTACCCCAAACACAGCACCGCTATCCCTCCTGGCACCCCAATCTTGACCAGTATCCCTACCAACCCTCCCCAATCAAGCATCGCAAATTTTGCGAGGACCTCTCCAGCCAGGGCAACCCAAATCCTGCTGGGACCTCCACGCTTCTGGGCCTCCCTCAGCCCAGCATCACAAACCCCAACAGGACCCTTATCCACACTCCCCAGCCCAGCACGCCTATCCCACCAGGACTCCCCAACCCAGCACTCCAAACCTCAGCAAGATTTCCCCAATCCAGCACCCCAGTTCCTTCCAGGACCTCCCATCCTCATCTCCATAATCATCCTCACCTCTGTCTCCATCTCTGTCCTCATCCTGATTCACATCCATAACCCTGTCCCCATCCCTGTCTCTGCCTGCATGTCCATCCTGATCCCCTTCTTCATCTCCATTCCATCTCCAACCTCATCTACATCCACATTGTCATCTCTGTCCCTATGCTCATCCTTGTTTCCATGCCCATGTCTGTCTCCATTGCATTTGCACCTCCAACCCCTTTCACATCCACATCTTCACGTTAATTTCCATCCCCATCTCCATACATGTCTCATTTCTATCTGCCTGTTCCCATTGCATCCCCATCTCCATCCCCATCCTTGTCTCCTTCCCTATCACCACTCATCTCCATCTCCATTCCCATCCCCATACCTGTCTCCATCTCCAACCCCATTCCCACCCGTCTCTGTCTTAATGTCTGTCCCCACTGCATCCCCATGTCCAACCCCTTCCCCATCCCCACCTCTTTGTCCCCATCTTTGTCTCTGTCCCTGTCCCCATCCTCATCCCCCTCCTCAACTCAACTCCATTTCTATTCCCATCCCCATGCCTCTATCTCTGTCCCCTTTGTATCCTCATCTCCAACCTCTTCCACATCCCCATCTCTGTCCACATCCTTGTCTCCTTCCCCATCCCTGTCTCTATCCTCATCCCCGTCCCTAATTCAACTCCATTTCCATTCCCATCTGCATCTTCATCCCCACCCCTCTGTCTGTCTCTCTGTCCCCTTTGTATCCTCACCTCCAACTTCTTCCACATCCCTGTCTGTGTCCCAATCCATGTCCCCTTCCCGGACCCTATCCTCACCCCCAACCCCACTCCCTTCCCATCTCCATCCCCTCTGCCGTCCCTCCCTTGTCGCCCCGCCCCGGGTGCTGCTGCCGGCGGGGCGGGG
>WEKY01002837.1:55108-84338 GCA_013390045.1 Picathartes gymnocephalus
CCGGGGGGCGGGGGCGGCTCGGGGCCGCCTTTGTGCGCCCAGGGGCCGGGGCTGTCCCATTCCCGGTCCCAGCGCCGCTCCGTGCCGCCTTGTCCCGCAGCGCTCCGCACCTCCCCGTCCCATCCCAGGGCATCCTGCAGCTCCATGGCCGCCCCCCGCCCGGCGCACGGCTGCGGCAGCGGAGCGCTGCTGGGGCGCTTCGGGGTGCTGCTGCAGGGGCTGCTGGCTCTCTGCGCCTTCAGCACCCTCATGCGTGAGTACCGGGGGGCTCGGGGCACCCCCTGCCCGCGGGGGGACCGGGGAGGACCGGGGCACCTCGGCGCCGCTCGGCGGTGGGTTTTTTTTTCTCTTAAAAAAACCACCAAGTTTTGCGCCGAGTGCCGGTGGGATTTGGGAGGAAGGGACGCGCTGTGGATGTTCCCGAGCCGGCGGTTGCAGCGCCAGATGCTCCTTCTTGAAAACTCCCGTCCGCAACCCTAATCTGATGGTAATGAAGCTCCACGGAACGCGGGGCTGTAATCTGTTAAAATTGGCTGCGCTTGTGTGAGCCATTGCTCAGTCACTTAGAAAATTTTAATGAAGGGTGAAAAACTATTGGTGTAACCCCGCGAGTTGCCGGGGAGGAGTTGACAAAAACGGGGCGGGTGTCCGACACGGCGCTGCGCGGTGAGGGTGATTTAATTGCGCTGTGATGCTGTTTTGTTTAATTTTCGCTTCAGCTGCTCAAAGTTTTAGGGCTTGAGGGGCTTGGGAAGGAGGTTACAGAGAGAACGTGTTTTGCTGGTTACTGGGAAGGAGTGGTAGTGGGAGAAATCAGTTGAGGAGTGAGACAAATAACCCCGGGGTGTGATTTCCAGGTCCAGAGAGAACGGCCTCAAGCTGCACTGTAGAAAATTTAGAGTGGGTATTTGGGAAAGCTTCCTCCCCGGAAGGGGAAGGTATTGAAACAGACTGCCCAGGGCAGTGGTGGGATCACCGTCCCGGGAGGGATTTAAAAGACGTCTGGATATGGCACTTGGGGACGTGGTTTAGTGGAGGACTTGGCAGTGCTGGGTTAATGATTGGACTTGATGATATTAAGAGGTGTTTTCCAACCTCATTGGTTCTGCGATCCTGTGAAAAGGTGGGGAACACTAAGGCTGAAAGAGTGAAAATTTACTGTCATTTTGTGCTGCAGCTGTGTTTTGCTCACAGCAATGTGTGTGTTGCTACTCTGAGGGTTAAGTGGTTTAGCACAAGTTGAATCAACGTGCCAGAACTCGATCTGTTTTCCGTGTTTCAAAGCCTGTGGTGACAGTGAACCGAAGCTTTCAAGTTTTCTGGCTAAGTAGCTGCAGATTTTGAGGTTCTCTTGCCCCCCTCTGCCTTCTGGAAACCACTTCCAAAGGCTCCAGTGCTGCGGTTAACGCCAGGCTGCCAGAAAACTGCAGCAAGTTCTTCCAGCGATAGCTGATACCTTCTTCCAGCTGGAGCAGCCCAGTTGCAACACACCGCTGCTTGTGTTTCACTAAATATTGACAGTAAGAGTAGTGGTGATTTCTTTTTCTGTTCTGTTCCCCCTAGTGATGCGTGCGTATGGCTTAATTGTCCATAAACACCGTGGGGTGCCCCATAGAATCAAGGACTTTGGTAAATCACGTTGGAATACCTCTGTGGATGAAGCTACACAACTCCTGCCAGAAAATCGGCAACCCTGGGCTAACTGCTGGTGCTGGGGCTAATATTTCTGTGAACATCAACAGCCTCGTGGTTAAGGAAGAGAAACTGAAAGCTGATCTGTGTGGTTTTGTTGTGACTCAGCTGAGGAGGAACTGCTGGCTGGGACCCCAAGGGCAGATGTGTTTACAGCCCTGGGATCCCAACCACAGCACCTCCTCTGGCTGCAGCTGGGCTGGTGGTCCCCAATCCACCCCGGCCGGTCCTTAAGTGTGCCCCAGTCACACACTTCCAGCTGGAGGCTTCTTTGGATCTACCGGAGGGGCTGTTTGTGTGCTGACTCCTAACCCATGGTGGTTGTGGTCGGCTCACCAAGTTTTATATTGGGCAGCAACGTGGAGCTTTTGGGATGTTTCTGTGGGCCATTCAGTTGGCAGACTTCTGGGAAGGAGAAGGCTCCAGTGTCTGCGAGCTGTGGAAGCCTCGGGAGCTGAGTAAAAAAACTTCCTGGGAACTTTCATTGCGTCTTCATAGCATCCAGCCAGGCAGCCCAGCGGGGCGACTGCATCATGTAGAATTTAGGATGTTGCTGTCGTTGGAGTCAGCCCTTTGGTACTTCTTCCTTCAGTCCAGTGACATTCTTGGTGTGTGTTTCTGTTGGTTTTATTACTGTGATTTCTGCTTTGCTGGGATGTTGCAGGCCGTGGGTCAGTGAGTGGAAAGGAGGTCCACGAAGGTGGTGAGGCCCTGGAACAGGTTGCCCAGAGAAAGTGTGGATGCCCCATCTCAGGAAATGTTCAAGGCCAGCTTGGATGGGCCATGGAGCAACCTGGTCCAGTGGAAGATGTCCCTGCTCACAGCAGTGGGGTTGGAATGAGATGGTCTTTAAGGTCCCTTCTGACCCCAAATCATGTTACAAAATTCCTGTTCAAACCCAAACCAATGACTTTTCCATTCCTTCTCCTTTAAAGTACCATCTCAGCTACGGGAAGGCCTGGATTAGGACAGATAAGATTTCCAAGTTGTGCAGATACTGTTCAGAGCTCTTGAAAGCATCTAGAGGAACTCAGACTAACAATAGTGTGGTGTTCAGCAGAGTTTTGCAGGCGTGTGTGCATGGGATGTGCTCAGAGTAGCCCTCTAGAATGTGGGTCCCAAGCATGGCCATTGCAGGGAGGATAAGATTGTTTTTATCAGAGCAATTTGTGTTGTTGCATTTGTGTTTCTTGGGGCTGTAGAATGATTCTCTCCTGCCAACCTGGTAGGAAAACCTGGTGGAGGAGGAAGTTAGTCCTGAATGAGCAAGTGGGCCAATTGCTCCCCATTGCAGTGGAGTTTGTGAAATCAGTGCCTTTCCGAGGTGAAAACAGGACCCAGAAGTAAATGATGCCCAGCCTTGGCAGGGAGTCAGGACAGCTGTTTAGTGAAGTTTTATTATTCTGTCAACTCCCCTGAGCAATAGTGATAATAGAGTTCATTTCAGCCTACAAACACTCTCTTGCTTTTCCAGCAAGGTCTGTAAGGCTGTAGTCAAGCCTAATCCCAGTACGACCAGGGCTTGCTCTGGTTGCAGCTCTGCCCCATTTGGGAATCAAGTGGCAAAGAGGTGTTACCCTTTCCACCTGCCTGGGGTGGCTTTGGAGGCGCTTTGGCTGTCAGGACAGTCCTAGAACTGAGGCACAAACACTTGAAAGCAGAGGCAGGGGAGCCCAGCAGCTGTGTGCGTGTGGCAATCTGGATTCCTGTGCAAGAACGTCCCCTCGGGGAGGTTGTGACCCCGAGGAGTGGGGATAATTGTGCAATCCCATCTGAAGCAGTTTGTAACACTTTGCCTTGAGTATCACTCAGCTGAGTGAAGAAAGCTTGTTGCAGTTATCTCAGCTGCTGGGGCTGGGTGTGATCTTGAGGGCTGAGTCCCTACAGTTGCTGCTATTCATTGGAACTTTTTTTTTTCCCTTTTTTTTGAGGAAGGGGTTCTAGACTAGCAAAAGTTGTCCAGCTTTGCACAGGGGACAGCAAAACTCTTTGAGGTGAGGGGACATCTTTTGTACAAATTATATACCTAGCCTTCTTTGTGAATTAACTAGAGTGCAGGAGAAATGGATTTGGGGAGTTGAAGAATTTTTCTCTCCATTCTGAATGGAAAAAGCTTTCCCTGGAGCTGCTATACTCATTTTGTACTCTACCACAAACAGCATTGAGGACATGCATGAACATTTGTTTCTCTTCCAGCTTTTTCTTTTCCTGAAACTGTCTTGGCAGCACTCTGAGATGCTGAATGAGGTGTAGTAGCACTTGTGATGTTGGTATGAAAACAGATTTTTCTCCAGTAAGAATACTCATACTGCCGGGCAAGGAGAGCTGGACTGAACTGAGCTCCCAGAACCCAGTGGCAAATCTGATTTTCAGCTTTACTTCTGAATAGTATTGATCCTGCCTCATGTGACAGCAGTGTCCCTCTCTCCTCTAGGACATCACTGCTGGGCACACTCTTCCAGCACATCTTGCCTTGAGCTTAGTCTTAGGAAGGCAGAACTGTTTGCAGTAGGGACCCTGGTGCTGACCCCCAGATGAGACTTGGTGCTAGAGATGCTCTGTTAGCACCTGGGATGGTGTTTTAGACACTGGTCCGAATAGTTTGTCCTGAGGCAGAGCGACAGAATAGGAGTTTACCAGACTTACTGTAAAAAAAAAAAAAAATAGTGTCTCTGTGGTAGAAAACAGTTGTTAAGGAACATCAGACATATCCCCTTAATCTGTGGTTTGTGTTTTCCTGATCCCTGTGGATTTTCCAGCTGGTCTTTCAGAGTTGTTTTTCTCCTGGATGGTAAAATGGGAGAGAGCATCCTCATGTTGAGAAGTGTCTGAACTTTGAGAGGGATTCATGGAAGCTGTTGTGCTAATCTTCACTAGATAAATCAAACTTAACCCATCTTTTGTGACTTATTACTAGGGCCTGTAGTGATAGGAAAAAGGGCAATGGTTTTAAACTGTAAGAGGATAGATTTAGACTATATACAAGAATAATTTTTTTTTTTTACAATGGAGGTGCTGAAACACTGAAACAAGTTGCCCAGTGAGATGGTGGATGCCCTATCCCTAGAAACGTTCAGGGTCAGGTTGGATGGGACTGTGACCAAGCTAGTCAGAGCTGGTCTAATTGAAGGTGTCCCTGTCCATGGGAGGGGGTTGGAACGAGATGACCTTCAAGGGACCCTTCCAAGCCATCCTATGATCCTGTCCAAGTGCTAAGTTCAGGTTACTTGCTGTACATAGTTTGAAGTGAAGTCCTGCTCCTGTGCTTTAAAAGTATCCTGAGTGCTTTCTGGTTTGTGTTTTGATTTTACACTGGAAATACCTCATAAGAGTGGGTGGAAGTGTGAGTCCATGTCAGGAAAAAAAAGAAATAAGGAGTAGAGCATTTGATCTGTCCAGACTTCCATTGTGTTCTGAAATACATCTGCCTGGGACACAAAAACACTGCAGGTTTACCATGCCCAACACAGGCTCTGCTGACTTGGCTTGCTCTCACACAAGTGCATAACTGTGTGTGATTTTAATTGTTCACACACAAGGACATTTAAATTCCAACTTCACCCCTGTAAATGCTTTTCCCTCTAGAGAAAAACAAAGCCACAGAGGTTAACTGTGTCTCGGGCAGTGTGAAGCTTAGGTCCTTGCTGATTTACATGTAGGTTTGTGGGTTAAGCAACAAGCTGCACATGGCAGGACTCTCAGCACGTTTCTCTTCTGCTTCAGTACATCTGAAAACGAGATGAGCTCAAGAACACGTGTTGCACTTTGTGGGCTGCAAGGTCTGTGCAGCACTCAGTGTGCTTCATTAAGCTGCACACAGCTTTCCACAAAGCTTTTGAATTGCAGCTGTTGATTGCTCTGACCTCTCCTTGGCTGTCACCCCTTGAGCGGTGGAAGCTGAGCGGGGACTGGGAGGCTCCTGGTTTCTGAAGGAGCAGAGGGGTTGGGGAAGATGAGAAATGAGTTGGCAGAGTAGAGCTGCATGAGAAGTTGTCTGTGATTCACAGGCAGCTGAGCACCTTGCACCTGGCTGAGTTGGTTCAACAACATGAGGTGAGGAGTTGATGTTATGGGTGACTTAACGCGACACGAAACTGTACAGGGAAGTTAGTCTTTTATAATTATGAGGTGGAGCACGTAAAGCTTTAAGGAGTCTATTAAATTTTGAGCTGTTTTTTTTTAACAGCTTTTGTAAGAAAACTTTATGGCAGAGAGACTTTAATGATAAAAGTTGAATTTGGATAAAATGCTGTCTTTAATGCTAAAAGAGAGTAGAAGGTAGATGATCGTTAAGGTCCCTTCCAACCCAAACCATCTGTGATTCTAAGATAACTGCTTGTGCATCACTTCATTCTTCAGGTGGTTTTCTCGTAATGATCTTGGATTTTATGGTCTTACTTTTATCTTCCCTTGTCTAAACACCATTTTTCAAGGGACTGGCTTGCAATGTAGTGATCCTTTCTATGGAGGGAGTCACAACTGCCTCCTCCAGGATGCTCTGCATTTGAGCTGGAGCCCAGCCTCAGTCCAGGTGTCCTGTGGGATCTACTGTGTCAGCAAATAATGTGTTCTGTTCTCAATGTGCAAAGCATGATTGATGCTTTTTATCTTACAGCTTTGGTTGCAAAGACCATCTGGCACTTGGCTAAAATAACAGGTCTAAAAATCAGTGCAAAAATAATACACAAAGAGTAGAGCCTAAAACTGAGAACCATGCCAGGGTACTCTGCGGCCTTCACTTGGGCAATTGGAGTCCCCACAACGATGAATGTTGCAGCTGAGGCTCCTGAACAGCCTGGTCTGGTGGAAGGTGTCCCTGCCTATGGCAGGGAGTTGGAATGAGTTGTCTTTAAGGTCCCTTCCAATCAAACTACTCTGTGACTCCATGAACATAACTTCAATTTCTGTTCCTCTGCCAGTTTTGCTAGAGGTGCTTTCATTCTCGTAACGCTGGTACAAGGCTCTTTGGAGGGAATGACTAAATACACCTAGTGCAGACCAGGGCATGGAAATCAGCAGCAGTCTGGGTCATCAAGCCACTGACAGGTGTTTTGAGGAGGAAAACCAGGACTTTTGCTGCTCCCTGAGCTGATGGGGGATATAAATTTCACACTTTTCTGGCCAGCAGCACGTTGGCTGCTCTCTGCAAACAGTGGCTGCTGCTTCCTCCCATTGTGTCTGGGGTCGAGCTGTCTGAGTGGCTGCATGCTCAGGCTAAGAATAGTGCAGACCCCAGGGTTTTGGCTCTGTATCCTGCATGTTGGCTTCTTTCCTGCCTGAGGCTTGGAAAAAGCCTGGGAAAGGGTGTGTCCTGCAAAACAGGTTGAAATGTGTTATTGGTGACTGTACTGCTGAAAATAACACTGAGGTTGGGCAGGGGAAGAGCTGCTGTTTCCTCCCTGGTACAGTAGCTCCGAGTCCTCTTTGGCACAGGCCAGAAATAAAGTCCTGACCCTCTTGTTACTGGGATGTGGCCCCGCAGATGGGGTTTATGGCCATCAATTTTATCAAATCCCCGGTTAGAAGCAGGTAACAGTATCACCAGTTTGGGGCATTTCAGCCTTTATTTTTGGTGGACCTTTCATGATCTAAGTGTATTAATGCATCTAAAAGTGCTTCTCATATCAGGTTCATTTTCAGTATCCATCCCCCAGGCCTGCTGCTGAGCTCAGTGGGGTCAGGCTTGCATCCCTGTGAATCAAATCCCAAAAGCTTTGTGTGTTGAGTCAGCACCTCCTTCCCAAACCTCAACTTCACAATCCTGTGGTTGATTGCAGTAAGATTTATCAGGGAGGTGGTCTGGCTCTCAGCCAAGCATGTCTAACAATCTCCTAGGGAAATAGGTTTCCCCCTATAATTTTGTAGAAACCTGACTTGATAGCCTGTTTTGCTGATCTACAGCTGGTTGATGCTGCAGCTAATTCTGCTTAAATTAAAGGGTTTATACCTGTGCTGATGCACAAATCTGCAGCAGATCTGCCTGAATGCAGTGTGGGGTCAATGGGGGATGCAGGGAGGATGCTCCAGCATGGGTAAGGAACAGCATAAGGGAATAGGGCTCTGGTTGCTACTGTCCTTGTCTTAATCAATTGTTATAATCAGAGATTTTTCAAAGCAGAAGTAGATTGTGGGACATTGAGTGTGGCAAGCTCTGGTAACTTCAGCGTTTTTCTGTGTCTAGGGCAGGCAAAGCTGTCTGTCCCCTTTCTACTGCTTCAGGAGTACACCATAATAAATATTAACCTCTATATTACCCTGGAAAAAGAGTGAGGACAGCTGTCATTGTGCTTTTATCTTCTAGCTTTCTGACTGTTTCTAGATCTATATTGAAAGACTGCCAAATCTTTTTTTTCTTGTAGCATTTCACAGGTTCTCATTCAGATGTCAGCTTCCACCCAGCCTGGTGGTTCTGAGGGAATTTCAAGCATGTATGATCTTTATTGTCCTTGACTGAAGAGGAAGGGCTGGGAAGTATTTTGTTTCCTGCCCTACCCTTTCTCTGCCGTGGGCAGGGAATCTCTCGAATTGTCACTCATCTTCCTTTCCTTTTGGTTCAGCTTCACAGCTTTTTGTCTGCAGCAGCTGGAGCTGAGTAGGGGTGGAGTGGGAACTTTTGAGGGCAGACCCTGAAGAAGTCAGGCTGTCATCCCAGTGGTCCTCTGCTCATGTTTAATGGCATAGACCCGGGTCCCCTTCTAACTCTTACAAATGCTCAGAATCACAGAATGGTTGGGAGCTTAGAGATCACCCAGTTCCACCCCCTGCCATGGGCAGGGACACCTTCCACTACACCAGGTTGCTCAGGGCACCATCCAACCTGGCCTTGAGTATTTCCAGGGCTGGGGCATCCACAGCTTCTCTGAGCAACCTGTGCCAGGGCCTCAGCACCCTCACAGGGAAAAAGTTCTTTCCGAGACGTGCAGTAACATTGCTTCCTTGCACAAGGCAGCTTGCTTTGCACATGGACAAAGCTAAGAAGGGAAGCAGCATTAAAATAGTCAATACTGTGGTTGGGAACACTGTTGGGAAGACAAATTTCTGATACCCTTTGAGAAAGACCAGATATACTCCAGTCTCATTTTCAGTCTAATTGAATGGGGATTCTCTTACACCTCATGCAACTCTGTGTGTGGTAAACTGAATTTTTAATTTGTTTCAGGTGTTTTTGTGAAGTTTAATTTCATCATAGCTGCTAGAGCTCAAATACCACTTTTTTGTTTCCCTTGATGCATGCACAACTTTCCTTAAAGTAAATATTAAGGATGGACTGATCTGTCTGAGCCAGGGTAGCAAACCCACACCTACAGCTGATGGAAACCTGAGTTGACTACAGTGAATGGAAGCACATTTTGAGAAGAGCAAAGGAGATTTTGCTAACCTCATCCAGCTGAGCCTATGCCTGTGCAGGCCATTTTTTGGCTCTCTGTAGGGCTTGGAAGAGCAGAGAGAAGCTTTGCAGGGGCTGCTCAGCCTCCAGAGCCCTGCTGTGCTCACAGAAGTGCTGCTTCACAGAGGGCTCCATCATCTCCTGGAGTCTTCAGAGATGTGGTGCTGCTCCTGTGTGGATGTAACATCCCCCTACCCTGGGTCACAGCTCTGCTCCCTGTTTAAGCTCTGGTAATCTTGGCTGGATTTCTGGTTTAATTTGGAGACAGCCTGCTGCAGCTCTGCACAGTAAATGCCCTATTAAGCAGTTAATTATTTCTCTATAATACTAGCTTTTATCTTTAATACAACAGTTTTACTGTCTCTGATAATTACACAGTCTCAGATAACTCTCTTAAATCTAATGAGGCATGACAAGCTGTGTTCAACAAGGCACCACGCCATTAACTTCTTACCTCTTACTTGTCATCTTATCACACTGAATTACTGTATTTCTAGCCTGAGTGGCTGTGGATGCATAACATGTCACTTCTCATTAAGAAAATAATGAAAATCACCCCTGGTGCTCCTGTGGTTGGGCTAGTGGTCAGCTGGCTGGGCTGGTGGCCTGAAGACCCCTCCAACAGCTTCTCTGCAGCATTGTGCTCTTTGCCCCCATGAGCTGAGGGTTGGTTTAAACACTTCTGGCCACTGGGTTGGTCCGTGGGTCTGATGCTTGTGGGTAGGGGAAATAAAAATTGGCCTTTGAAGGATGCCAGTGATGATAGATCTCGTCTGTGCTGATGGAAGTCATTGCTGCAGGGATATCTTGTGGTGGGATCAGCTGCATGAGGGAAGCTAGGGTTTCTTTATGGACAGGGACAGGACAAACTGCTGCAGCAATGTCTGGTGTAACTTGACTGATGGTTTGTTACTCATTACTGGCAGTAATGGATCAGGTCATTACGGTGCTGGTTTTTGGTAGATTTGAGACTGACACTAAAACCTTGCATGTGCCTGACTGAAGTCCTGGGGCTGGGGGAGATCATAGGATTGGAGGGTGGTTTGGGTTGGAAGGGACCTTAAAAACCATCTCGTTCTACCCCCTGCCATGGGCAGGGACACCTTCCACTATCCCAGAGTGCTCCAAGCCTCATCCAACCTGGACTTGAACACTTCCAGGGATGGGGCAGCCACAGCTTCTCTGGGCAACCTGTGCCAGGGCCTCACCATTCTCACAGTAAAGAATTTCTCCCCAGTATCCAATCTAAATATCTCCTCTTTTAATTGAAAACAGTTCTTCCTTGTCCTATCATCCTTATCTTTCCATCTATTGCCCTGTCACCTTGCCAGTAAAAGCAGTACAAAGCTGAACTTTTGAAGTCTCAAGGTTCCTGGCAGGGAAGTCCCTGCATCTTTCCATGTTGCATCAGGAAGGTATTTCCCAGGGGAATGAGCCCAGGCTGCCCTTTGGGGGCAGCCTGAGTGCTCAAATACAGCTGGAGAGAACAGAGCAGTTCCCTGACCTTGTGTGTTTTCAAAGAAGGAAGAGCTCCTTTGCTGACACTACGGTAATTTCAAGTTGCCTGGAAGGATTACGAGGGCTGGTAGGCAGTGATGAGCCCTCCCCAGTTTCCTCAGGTCACTTCCCATGGCATGGGAATGCTGTTGCTGAGGGATGCCAGGAGCACACACCTCTCTCCAAACATCTCTGCTGTCCATCCTGCTGACCCATGGGTGCAGGCCTTACCTCTGGGTAGTGTGCATCCAGGCCAGAGAACAGAATCATGGAATCATTAAGGCTGGAAAAGCCCTCCAAGATCATCAAGTCCAGCCATGAACCCAGCACTGCCAGGCCCTCCCCTAACCCGTGTCCCTAAGCACCACATCTGTGTCTTTTGGACACTTCCAGGGACAGTGATTCCACCACTACCCTGGCGCAGTCCTTTGGCTTTACTCAACTTTAAACTTGCCAATGCTGAGGGTCCTGCAGGATTTTTTGGCTGCTTTTGCAGTGAAGGTGGGTGCAGGCTGCACACAGGGAGTGGTTCATCTGGGTAATGTAACCTGTCTAATTCTCTTTGCAGTAAAACGATTTAAGGAACCAAAGGCAGAGAGGCGTCCCTGGAGGATATGGTGAGATTTTTCATTTGAAACTTGAAAAGACTGTGTTTATAATATTATTTTCTCTTATACTAACAATCTTTTCAGCCCTCTGTGTATCCTGTGTGACATTTAGTTGTTAAATGAAATGTGCTGCTGCTTCCCAAGGAAACCTCCATAAAGTAGCTGGTACTCCCTAGAAATAAAATTCCCTGCATAACTCCTCCAGAAAATCTTGTTTTTTCCTCCAGGTTTTATGATACCTCCAAGCAAGCAATAGGGGCCCTCTTCATCCACTTTGCCAATGTTTTTCTGTCTGATCTCACTGAGGAGGACCCTTGCTCTCTGTGAGTACATAAGGCACTTGCATTCGTGCCCTACATCTGTCAAAGGGAGAATTGTGTTGGGTAGGGTCATAAACAGTGGAAACGGATCCCTCTAAAGCACTGCCTGGGGATAAACCCTGCTGAGCTTGCTTTTGTGGTCTCTGTTGTCTTCTTTGCTGGTCCTGTGTGGGAGACTTCTAAACCAAACTTCAGACTTAATGTACCTTTACTTCAGCCACTTTGCAGATAAAAATTTAGTTTCACTGTTAACCTCATCTCATTTTGAGAAACTCCTCTCAGCTCCAAAATGCTCCTTAAAACCTTCTGGCCCGTCTCCTTTTTCTGTATTAAAGTGCTGCACCTTGATATGTTTCTTTAAGCAGACACAAGTTTGGCTGGGGCTGCACATAACCTCTCAAATAATGTATTGTTGTTTTTTTAAACAGACACTGTTTTAAAATAAAGCCTTTCATGCTTATGCTGTGCCCTTTGGGTGTGTTGTTTATTTTTGATGTGTGTTTTATGTTTCCCTGCACTGCCTGACTTGTCATCCTGAACCAGGCAGCTTAAAACTCTCCAGCTCTGTCCCTGGGCTTTGAGGCTCATAGTCTGTGTCCTGCCCAGTATAAACCACTAGAGCCTCATGTTTGTATGGAATGCTCTGATTTCAGCAGCTGGAAACTGTAAAAAGCCAGCCTGAGCTTTTGGATGTAGAAAAACTTAATGTTGTGCTTTCAAAGTGGATATCAAAAGCAGATTGTTGTTTTCAATTTCTTGGTTCAGAGGCAGTATTGAGTTCTGGAAAAGGAAATGTTCACTGCTGTAGCTCTGTGCTTGGCATTCTCTTCATGCTGTAGAAATCTGGCAGAAAATATTGCAATAATGGAAAACTGCGTTAAAGAACACATCAGTCTATGTGATTTTTTTTCTTTTTTTGTTTCGGAGTTCATTAAAATACGAAGCCCTGGATTAGAGCTTGGGCCCTGCAATCCCCAGAAGATCCCTGCAGGTCTCCTGCCTTTGGCACTCTGCCCTGTGTCACTTAAACATCCAGAGCCGCAGAGCAAATCCATTGAGCCCAAATCTCCTGGCAAGGGTGGGTTCAGCTCCTGCATCTTCAGTGGGACTTGAACTTGAGGTTTCTGGGACCTCAGGGTTTCTGCTGCTGAGCCAGGGCTCATCACCTCTCCCAAAAACTGCCTCTCAGTCTGTGTCTCTGTTTTTGGGACCCTCTTGCTGCTGCTTAGAAAAATGGACTTTTTGTCTCTTCTGCTGCCCAGTTTGTAGATCAGCCGTGGTGCCCAAAAAACTGCCATTTTCTTGTTTGAAATTCTAAAACCATTTGGTTCTGTTTCCTCTGAAACTTGTGATTGCATTCTTTTTAGTAAGAAAAAAAAGATGCTGCAAATGGAAATCCTCCTTTGTGGGGGGTAACTTTAAAGAAGTATTTATTGCTATATGAATAAATGAACAGTGCCAGAGAGTTGGTGGAGCCTGTTCCTTTTCTCCTAAATGAGGTTTTAAATTAGGAAATTGCTGGTAAGGCTTAGGAAAATGCGGTAAAAGAGAAAGGGAGCAGATTTGGATTATTATGTGGGGTTATTTAAAATTTGGGGGGTTTTCTTACTGATTTCCGTATTGAAATTAAATATTTTGAATAAGACTAAAGAACACAGCTGAAACCTGAATTTTCCTCTGCTCCTAGCTACCTTATTAATTTCATCCTGGATGCCACGCTGGGGATGCTGCTGATCTGGCTGGGTGTGAAAGTTGTCTCCTGGATCGTGCAGCACAAGAAATACACATACCTGGTCTTTGGGGAGTATGGTAGGTGTCACCTGCTCTGCCCAAGGAGGTTGGTGTGCTCCCAGTTGGGAATGGGGACAAGAAAATGGCAGGAACTACAGCCTGGGGCTGAAATGTAAGCAGCTGCCTTTTCCAAGGAGCTCACAGAGGGTGAGGGTGTTGTTGAATTAAATGCTGGGTCCACTGGAGTGTAGCAGGGTGGTGAGGAAAAGCTGAATATTTCCTTGGATGTATAATATACCCCAGGACATCCATATGGTAAGTTAAGGTGTTTGGAGTTCTTTTGTGGGGTTCTTCCGTGGATTTTTCCCTACCATCTCTATGCAGAACATGGAGTTGTTACTGCACTTGCCTTGAGCTGTAGTAGGCATCAGCCAGGCACAACAGGGCCCCAAAACTTGAGTTCTCAAGTCTGGCCTCTTTCTTTTAAAATTCTTGTCTTGACATGAAGAAGAATTTCCAGAGAAGCTGCTCTCAGGCAGCCCCACTAGAGGGTAGCAGTTCCCTTCCAAAAGAGCAGATCCAGCTTGCAGGAGAAGCTGCGAGAAAGGGACAAATGAATGCGTTGCCTGTTGTACATTACATCTAATGTACAGATGAATTCAGTCGTATTTCAGAATATACATCTTATTCATACAAATTGCATTTTTGTCTCGAAGTCCTTGATCATTAAGTCTATTCTGAAGTTAGTCTTGTTTCTTTGTATTTTTAGTAGCTGCTCTGGCATCTGAGCTGGTGAAACTTGGGCTGAGCTAGGACTGGTGTGGAGACCCCACCGCCTCGTGAACTTACTCAGTGTGTGCAGATGGATCACGGCAGAGGATGAAGGGCCTGGTTGGGTTTGTGAGGCAGCAGAAGCAGCTGCAGACTGGGAGTGAGATGATGTGATGTGGCAGGGCCAGCTCTCCTCAAACCTGAGAGTGGCTTTAAAGGCCGATCTCAAGCAGTTTCAGCATCCTGACAGCAGGCATGTGGTGGGGGGACTACCTTTGGTGTTTTCCCTAATGCTTCCTCCTTTATAATACATCCCTAAAGTCAGTCAGGTGAGACAGCAGAAGAATCCAGGTATTCTTGTTCCAGAAACTGGAGTTTTTTCCCTTTTGAGCAACAAGGACTGGACACCCAACCACCTCAGGACACAGCTTCAGCTTTGTGTGCCACGTCTGCAGTTGAGCAGAAGCAAAAAACATGCAAAGTGTATTGGCAGAGCAGTGACGAACTTCTGTTCAGCTGTAGCTGGCCCCTCTTTAGGGCTGGCTTAGACCACAGAAACAGCTCATTCCTTTGAGAAAATCTTGTTTTCATTAGTAGAAAACAAGCTAGTGCTGTTGCTTGAATTTGGTTCTTGGATTGGGGGTTAAATATCTCATCCATCAAATACAGTTTTTCGTGTAGGTCTGTGGCCAGTGTGACCCCAGTGGAAAATTCAGGTGGGAGCCAAGCGACATGTCCAAGGCAATCCTGTGGCAGGGCTGGGAAGGAAAACACTCCTGTCCTCATCTCTGGTGTTAAGTAACTTTGAAAACAGTTGGGAAGACGCTTGTAAACTTTGTACAGTTTGATGCAGGCTCCAGGAATATGATTCATTTTCTGGGCTAATTGCTGTACCAGACTTTTGCTCCTCAGGAGAATTGAGGGAAGCAACGTAAGTCCTGCAGAGGAGAAAACCAGGGGAGCACCAAATCCATGTTAAAAACAGCATTCAGTGCCATTGCTCCAACCATCAGAACAGAATGGTGTTGGTTTTGTCCAGTAGAGCCAGTACCCATCTTCCTGCATCAACTTGGAAGAAAAAAAAAAAATCTGTTGCAGCTGTGTCCTTCCAGCATCCCTGCAACTGATGCAAACCACTGCAGCTGTCCTTTGGTTTGGGCTGCAGCAGTTCCTCCTGCTCCGTGGTTGCTTCTCCTGCCTCCACGGCCCTGGCTGGCTCCCTCTGTGCAGCGGCAATAGCTACATTAGTGGAGAAGTAAAGGGAAGGGAAAGCACTTAAATCTATGCTGCTATTTTAAGCATCCAGATGTCCAGAATTGTTTAGAAAAATCAATTACTTCCATATTTCCAAAAACCCAGAAACAGGCATTCTGAGATCAGCCTCTCCTGTGCCTGAGCTGGTGGCCAAACACTGCTGCAGCCAGGAATGACCTGTTTTACAGCTAGTGGGGGGAATCAAAGGCTCCTGTTTGCTTATGTTCCTCCATCTTTGCCCAACAGCTCTTGATTACTCTCTGAATTGTCTCTAAGCACAGGAAACTGCATTTTGGAAGGTGCTGCCTCTTCTCAGGATGCCTGGCCTCTAAGATCAAAGATTAGGGGAGTGTGTTCTTGGCACAGGTGGGCTTTGGGGAATGAGAGTTGCCTTACACCTACTCAGAGCTTACGAACTCCTACCCCTGGAGGTGTCGAAGGCCAAGTTGGATGGGACCCTGGGAAACCTGATGGCATCCCTGCCCATGGCAGGGGGATTGGAACTAGGTGGTTTTTTTAAGCTCCATTCCAACCCAAACCATCCTGTGATGATTCTGTGAAATTCCACAAATGCACCGTTGCTGTAGCAGTTTGTGGCTGTAGGAGCTGTCCCTGTAGGGAACCATCACAGGGAGGAGAACAAAGCAGAATTTAAGCTTCAGAAGATGTGGGAGGTGGATACCCAAGTTCTTGGAGATGCTGTTGGGCCTGGACAGACTGAGCAGGGGAGGTGCTGGCTCCAGCCAGGGCATGCAGATCAAGCCTGGTTGAACTTTGTGCCTCGTCTCCAAACTGGTCCAGCTCTCTTCTCCCTCCCCGTGGCAGTGAGCAGCTCCCTAGAGGACCCCTTTGGATGGGTGCAGGATGGCATTTTAATAGTATTTAGTAATTCTCCAGGATGACTTTAGAAGTACCCCAGTATTTCTTTTAAGTAAGGAAATGGCTATGAATTTGCATTAAGAGAGAGATTTCCTGCAACGTGCAAGTAAATTTTTCTAGAGGATTGTTAAGAAATGAGGGGGAGGAAGAGTGTTCTCACTGGAAAATGTCCCTCTGGATGCCCATTTGTGTATGACTGTAGCTGTGGTCGCTGGCTATCTAAGCCTGATGCTTTGTGCTCCTTCAGTGTCTGGAAATGGAAAGGCATCTTGCTTGGAGGCCTTCAAAGTCTGTTTAGTGGCCTGTTGAACTCTGCTGGTCAAATTTAGTTCTAAGAGAATATGCTCTGTGCCAGCTGCTGAGTTTAACTGAGGACCTGTGTAGGCTGCTTTTGGCCCTGTGGTGATGTTGTACAAAATTTCCATAACAAATATTCCCACGTCCTGGAGCAGTCAAGGGAGCTGGCTGCTAATGCTTGAGGAAATACTGCTGGAAATAGCTCTAACCTGAGGGGCTGTCCTGTCTTCATCCTGCTGGGCTTTTCCACCCCTAGGACCAGGGGTGGAAAGTGAGGAGAAGACTGAGAATCCTGCTCAGGGACTGAGTGTGTTGGTTGAGTGCCTTGGTCTGAGCAGGGGTACAAAGCTCTGAGCCTCCTGGAACTGGATGACAGCCACACTGTTCCCTGCAATTGGAATATCCACAGGGACCAAAGATCCAGAGCGGTGGTGTGCCACTGCACACTGGGGGCAGATTCCAAGTGTGCACTCACTTTTTTCCAGTTCAGCAAAGCAGCAGGTTATCCAGAGGAGCTGGGAATGCCTGATCCCTGGAAGTGTTCAAGGCCAGGTTGGGTGGGTTTTGAATGACCTGGACTAGTGGGAGGTGTCCCTGCCCATGGGATCTCTTCCAGCCATGGCGTTCTGTAATTCAGTCATTTTAATTCAGGTGCAGAACATGCCAGAGAGGGTCTGGGTTGTCCACGGGACCCATCTGGCTGCTCTAATGGATCACGTTCCCATCTCTAAAAGCTGGTTTTGCCCTCCAAGTGAGCACTTTATGCAGTTCAGAGTTTACTGCTATTTCCTACCCTCCTCTGTACTTGGCAGTGATAATTAGATCCCTTGGTTTTGGAGGTACCATTTGAGTATCTCTTAAGAAGTTTTAGTTGACTTTCTACCCCCACCTTGTCACCCAGTACAACTTTCTGTGCCTTCAAATACTTGCCTTTCCTCAAACCCCCTGAACCTTCCACTTTGGCTGCAGTTGAGCTTTTTCCTACCTGCTCTGTGCACACACAGTCCCCAGAAGACTGTAAATAAAGCTGTCTGGCAGTAACACGTGGGCTGTGCTGACAGCTCAGTGCATTAGGCAGCCTGGATTAAAACTAATCCTGTTGTGTGGTAACAGCTCAAATACCTCAAGCACTGCTGCTCTGGCTCCCACACACAAGTGGAATATGAGAGATGTTTGTGTGAGGTTGTCACGGGCTCCAGTGGACCTTGGGCTGCTCCAAGGAAGTTTTGCTGGTGATGGAGAGCACCAGGAATGCTGCTGGAGGAGAGCAGTCAAAATTCAGTGTGTGCATTGTTCGGGGTGAAGGGGGATATTAACTTCTGTGAGGATGGGAGATGGCAGTAGGGAGGTTTTGGCAGAAGGTGTTCATTAAGCTAAAGGGAGAGGTTTGTGGTAGACTCCATGTGTAGAGCTGAGATGTCCTGGGTCACCTCCCAGATGGAACCAGGGACAAGAAACTGGAAGGGTTCAGAGGGAGTGTGGTACATATAATCACCTAGGAGGTGTGATGTGGAGGCTGCAAAGATCATTCAGGCCAATTCCCCACTTTGCTGTGTTCAGAACTTTCTTCTCCTTGTAGGAAAGAGGAGGACATTTATTTTATTTTAGTTTTTTCTTAGCTTCCAGGTAGCAGATTGGTTTTTTTCTGGCTGGCAGTGTGGTGTGTCTTGTGGGCTCTCCTCGAGATTTATGTAATGGTAACTCTTCCTGTAGGAAGATTCCTTTCCCATCCACAGAGCAGGGCACCTCTGGACAGCACTTGCTCCATCAAAGACATCAGGCTGAATGTGAGGATGCCTCTGACCAGCTTTCTGTAGGAAACCAGCACTTACATGAGCTCAGCTCAAGTCTTCCAGCCTTTCCCTACTGTGGAAGGAGGAGATGGGGCAAATCTGTCTTATGGGCTTGTTTAGGGACCATACCAATGATGAGATGCCAGAAAATGTTGACTTGAATGTTCCTGTTATTGGTCAGAGTAAGGTGAATTAGTGGTGTTAGGTGATGGATTAGTAGATGAGGGACACTGGGATGGATCAGTGGTCCTTGGATGACTCCACACCTGCTGAGGTAAGAAGCAGACAGCTGCATTCTTTGGTGAAGTGGAAATGAGCTTCTGTCTCTAAGTCATCTTTGCAGTCCTTAAGGCCATGCTGCTGTTCCATTTTCAACTTTGTCCTGAATCATTTTGGTACAGAGCAGCCTCCTGTCCTTGGGAGATCAGGACACAGTAAAAAATAACAGTAGAAACACCCTCTGATCTCCCTGCTGGGCACAGAAGTTAAGCCCTGAATACCCAGGCAAGTCCATGCCCAGGGTGGGTTAAGACGCAGGATGTCTTTCCCAGGGTCTGTGAATCAGCCTGGTGAGCCAAAACCTGCCTCCAGTGCACAGAATGCGGAGCAAAGAACCACAGGCCATTGTTGTGGTGGTGAATGGCAGTGACCTGTCCCCAGAAAGGTGCAAGGGGCAGGTGTTTGGGAGGGGTCTCAAACTTGCTGCTGCTTTTTGGGCAAGCTGAGGTGGCAGAGGGAGGTGCTGTCACAGAGAGCCCATTCACAAAGGGTGCTGTGGCTGTTCGTCCTGTCCCTCCACGGGGGACAGAGCACAGCTGACAACACAGAGCAAAAGGGAAAGAGTTCAAATGCAGGAAGGACACAATGGATGTGTTTGTTTTCCTGTTTTGTTTGTACTCACAGCTCTGATGGATGGTGGTAATGCAGGGGTTTTTGGGAGAATTTGTTGTGTTTTGAGGTATGTGGCAAAAAGATTCACTAGACCCAGCGTGTGTGCCAAAGGCAGCCAGGCATCCTAATCTGTTGGGAGAGGCTTTTAGGAGGATCAAAGCCTCTCTAACACCAGCCTGTAGCTGCCAGCTGCCTCTAACACTGCTCCCATCTCCTCACAGACCACCCATTAAGCTGTTGCCTGCCAGGGAGTAGAGATTCTGCTCTCTGAAATCCTCTGTGGGCTCTGCTGGGTGTGCTTCCACATAAACTTCCTGGCTCCCTCTTCCTGGCGTCCCTCTGTGCAGTTTGTGCTGGTTTGGCTCTCTCTGCTTGCTCTCCTCACCCTCCTGGTGTTTCCTCTTCTTTGCTTCCTTCTCAGTCACGGCTTGAGCAATTCAGAATTTGGGGCACAAGGTGATCCTACCTTGGACACTACCAGGATGCCTCTGCTCTTTAGCTGTAGCTTTGCAACGAGGCAGGTGTTTTGGTATATTGCTAACACATGACAGAATGAGGACAAATGCACCTGTAAAGCCGTTTTGCACTTGCTGGGAAGCTGATCCCCACGGAGCTGGGGCTTGGTTGGACTCCAGCCCTTACCAAATCCCAATATGTGCTGCTGGTTTGTGTGGTCAGAGGTCTTTATTGGTGTGATAAATGTGCCTTTGCAGACTGCTGGTGTTGTCTTCCCTTGCCACATCTTGACAGAATTGTGCTGAAAAGTGAAGCAGAGCTCGCAGCCTGCTGCCACTTGACCACATCTCACAGTGCCACCTGCAGAGGTTCCCTTGCATGGATGGAATTCCAAATTCTGGCCAGATTACGCTGGGAACAAGTGTTGCCAGGAGTTATCTTTAAGTGGTAAGAGGAAGTGCTGCAGCTTTCCTGAGCCAGATACAGTGGCTCAGTTTTGCAAACCTGAGATATTCTGGTGAGCCAGGGAGGTGATAACCGCTGGCAGGGTGCTCACAGAGGGCTGAAGCAAGCACATGTAATAGATACAGAACCATCATTGTTGTTAACAATACAAATATGCTTTTCCTTATTACTTCGTGAGTACCCCATTGGAAACATTCATATTTAATTAGCATTGATTCTTTTTGAGTGAATTGCTTTAAAACCTGGAGCGATGGAACCCCTGTCTCTTGCTCAGACAGTATCACGTAACCAGCCCTTCACTTCATCAGCACAATCAAATAATTCTGTTCAGGCCTGAGAAGTTATGCTGCTTTGTAATGAAAATGGTGACTTGAAATTTTCAAATTGTTTCTGGCAACCATGTGGGTAAGGTTTGTCAGGGAGCACATTGCAGATTATATCTTTAATGATTTGTTTGCATTTACTTTATTCTGTAGAAGAGTCTGCAGGTTACTGACTGGTCCTCTTAGAGAGGAGGGTCAGTATCGAGCATGAGGCAACTTTTCTGCAAGGCTGCTTCCTCCTTTCCTCTGTCCCAGATTTAAATTCTGTTTGTCCAGGTGACCCTCCACAAGCCGCTGCATGGATTGGTCAGTGTATCCTCTACTTGCTGATAATGGTTTTTGAGAAGACTGTGATCAGCCTTGTCCTGCTTATCCCTGGTTGGACAAAGGTAAGCATTGTTTTCCTAGCTGTAGCTGTTGTGGTTTGCTTTTTGTCAGCTTTGCCTGATTCATGGTTCCCATTATTGAAGGCCTTTAATCTTCACACTTGTTGACATCACTTTGTAATCATTAGCTATTACTGAAATTTTGGGAAACATGACTTTCATAATGGTTTGGCTTTTGGTGCATTCTCTTGCTAGTCAAAAGCTAATGGACTAAGATAATGTTTTAATTTTCTTTCCCATTCTTGGAAGGCTAAAATGGGCTGGGCTGGCAGCTGAGCTCCTTCAGTTCTGCCAGAGGATTTCTATGCTATTTTGTCAAGTCAGTCCATGTTGGTATTTTGTGATCCCATGCTTAAACCAGGGGGACTCTTAGAGATTAGTTTGAAAACAACTATCCAAGTAGTGTGTTGTCTTTTCTTGCTCAGCTGCTTCTGTATGCCAGCAATGGTAATTGTGTTGATCAGAAGTTTGTCTTCAAAAAAAATTAAAATAATAGCCTGTGGGGCTTTTAGCCACATACCTGTTGGCAGGTAGGTGTGATGAGTGTAAAAACCCAATTCTGAGAGGCAGAGGTAACTCCAGGTTGGAGTGCCCTTTTACCAGGCAGTGTGTAACTGGGGTGAGGGGTTATCTCCAGCAGTCTGGGAGCACTCATCTGTTCAAGGGTTGTCCTTCAAATGCAGTAGCCCGCAGTGCTCACATTTGTGCTGCTGAACAAGTTCACACCCAAATGCAGATGCAGAGATGCTGCTGGATTCCTCTCCATGATCACTGTTCGTGGCTGGTGTCCTTGTTCTGCAGATGAGCTCCAGGGAGCCAAGGGAAGTCCCACCAGTCGTTTCCATGGATAGTTACACTGAAAGACTCGCAGTACTTGTTTCTTTACAAAATCATGTGTTTGGCAGCTGGGTTAATGGAATATCCTTTGTAGTCTTTCTAAGAGCCGTGTTGAAGCACAGGCTGCAGAGCTCTGGCTGCTCATGTAACAAGACAACTGTTTTTTATCAAAGATCTTGCAACAGAACTGTTCAGATAATGCTTTTAAATGTTTTCTCCTCTGCAGCTTCAGCAGATCCTCCTGGGTTACATCCCAAACCCCCAGCTGGAGCTCGTCCTGGTGATGTTTGTTGTACCTTTCATAGTCAATGTAAGTGGTGCCTCTGCAAGTGCTGGGTGGGCTGGTTTGGAAATCACGGTCCACCCTCATGGGAATGTGCACAGGGACTGGCTGGGGGCAGCCTTGAAGTGGCTGGGACAGGGTGCAGGGGTGTAGAAAGAGATCTGTCTGTCACAAATCTGTCACTGCCACGGTCTCTGTTCCCAATTCCTGTCCCTTTCTTTGAGCTGCTGTGGGGCTGACTCTTCAACTCTTGGAACAAAGCTGGGTCTTGTTAGGTGAGACCTCATCTCATCAGAAAGCTATGGGCATGGGGATGCCCAAAAACTCTTTAATGTCCTATAGGATGGCTTGTGACCTTGGCAATCCAGTCATTTGGCTGGATGTCAGATTGTGTTACAGCAAGATAAAGTGCTTAAGGTTACCCAGAATTGTTGTTCTTCTCAAAACTAGTTTGACAAAACTCTTTGAAAGCTCAGCTCTTTCTTGGCTCCCCTGACTCTGGATAATCCTTGACCCGCTGCTCAGTTCCTGCTAAGGTGGGAAGTGGGAACAAGGTGATAACACTCAGATGCTCCCTGGACAAGCAGGGAGTTGAACTTACTTCCAGCTCATCCTATGCACATTTCAATGGATGCAGCACTGGCAAAGTTGGATTGACCTGCTTCTCTCCACCATGCCAGGCTGCATTTCCACATTACAAAGCAAATTCTGGTCCTCAGAGAACTGACCAGGGACTGGTTCAGGCAGATGAACCTTGGATGGAACTTGGTTCAGTGGTTATGTTCTGGTGGAAAATTGGCCTGTTGTGGTCTTTTTTTAATCTTGGTCGTCAACAACTATGGAAACAATAGGACTTGTGTAAGAAGGGACTTTGGAAATTTGAGTCATCCAATCCCCATGGACGCAATTGATGCAGGGTTGATTTAGATATGAGGGTGATCAAGGCTGGATGTCTGGAGAACCCAAGAGGAGAAGAAATATCTGTGATTGAATGACTGTATTTTGGTCTCTGCAATCTATTGATGTAACTTCTTTCTCCCCAAGGCCATTATGTTCTGGGTTGTGGACAGCTTGATCATGAGGAAATACAAGCAGAAGGATACCCTAGACATCAATGGATCCACAGAAACTCCTCGGGCCAGGAGGACTGAGGAATCTCAGGTAAGACCAGGGTTGCAAACTTGTGTTTCAGACCAAGCTCCAAACTTGTGGGATGGTGTGTGTGTTTTATCACAACCCTATAACAGAATATCACATTGGCTGGACCTGAGGTGGTGCTTCATAAATGTGGGTGATCACCCTGCAGAGTCAAACTCAACTCTGTCTAGCCATGAGCAATGTCACAGCTCAGGAAGTGTTGCTGAAATATTGCCTTGAATGATGACAGTATCTTGAGGGGATGAGCTGGCTTCTGCACTGATCTGTGTGTGCAGGCTGAAACTGTCACTCTGAGCTTTGCTATATTTAATTGTAATTAATTTTGGCTGGGAAGAGCTTACTTTCCTCACTGTAATTGTTAGCATCCCTTTTAGAGGACAAGGCTTAGCTGGGAATCCTATTTTTGTCTGCACTTGGTATTTTTTCAACCAGATAATTGTGCCTTAGCTGGAGGATGCTGTGTTTTGTGTAGTCTGAGCTCGACACTTAAAAGTTATCGTGGGGGAGGAAATGCTGCATTTCCAGCAGAGTTTGTTCTTCTTAATGATGTGTGGTTTGTTGGGAAGGTGGTGTCTGCTTCATACTGACCTTTGGGCAGAGTCCACAGTCTTGGTTCCTGGGAGGAATTCCCTTCCTTCTCCTGGCACCCAGGCCTGGTTTCAGTGTGTTCTGTGTACGACTGCTGATATCCTGCAGCTCGCTGGCGAGACTTACGGAGATAAGATAATTTCTGGCAATCACAGACTGGCTCCTGGAGGAGCTTCTGCTGAGGAATTTAGGATGAACAGAAATAGCTCTTGCTCTCTGGGAGTTCTTTCATAAGGAGTAACTCAGCTCTTGCGCTGATGGGTGGGATGGCCCATCACTGGTGACCCTGCAGCACACACAGAGGTAGCAATGTTTTAACAGTGTGTGCTTGGCAGTCTGCACAGCAGCCAAGGCTTCTGTGTCCCAGGGGTGCGGTGGGGAAGTGGCCACTGCTCGTGCAGTGTCAGAGGAGTCCTCCCTCTGGCAGGGAGGGCAGGCAGATGTGAGCAGCTGTTGAGACAAGTGAGTCACTCCTCCTGGCCCTGCCTCTGGATAAACAGCTCTGGCGAGGTCACTGGTGGTAGAGCCCTGCCCTGCTCACTGGATGTGTTCCTGAAGGCCCAAGGTCAGTTAAAATTACACCAGCTCAGAAGCAGAGCTAAGGAGGTTTCACCTCTATTTGAGACAAGAGCCTCCTTCACAGCTTTTGGACCAAACCGTGCACTATCCAGGCTCACAGGTGGTGGCTGCCGTGGATGGGCAGATGGTGTCACAGGTGCTGCTCCTGCATGGAAATGGAGCTGCACCTCTGCCTTGTTCCACTGAAACCGCAAGTGTTTTGTGACCTCCAGCTCAGTTTTGGATAATCTGAAGGTGCAATACCTGCTAATTTCCAGATGCTAGGAAAGCCTCCTCTGGCAGGTCAATAGGCAGTCAAGTGGTGGAAACAATTCCCACAATCTGCCACTCTCTGTCAAAGGTTTCTCCCATCTTCCAAGTACTTGACTGCTTTTCTCTGAAGACTTCAGCAAAATTTCATCCATGTGCTGTCCACGCTGAAACCCTCTGATCCATCACTGCAGTGGAGCTACCAAAGAGGACTGGTTTCTGCTCAGAGCAGCCTGCAGGGATTGCCTCCTTTATGCTCAGACACGTTCCTGTGCCTCTGGCCTGATAAATATTTTGGGCAGAGAAGGAAGCTAATGAAGACATATGGAAGTGGGTGACCTGTTTTCCAACTCTTTCTTGGCACTGGGCTCCTGCTTCAGGTGTCAGCTTCTTAAGCTGTGAACTAAAGATCATGTTGACTGGTTGAGCCCTACAGCTGGATTGACTGGAATTTAGGCTCAAAAGCAGAAAATGAGCATTTGCTGGGCTTGTTGCTGCTAATAACCTGTTTAAGTGGGAGAATTTCTTCTCTCCCTGCTGCCCAGTGGAGGAGGAAGGGGGGCTGAGGAGTGTCTCTGCAGGGCAGAGCTAATGTGTCCCACAGTTTATCAGGGTTCATCAGGGCTGTCTCGCTGCAGGCGCCACCAGCTCCCCATCTCACTGCCGACTTGAATTTCAGCCCTCTGCCTATCTCACCAATGGAGTGTCATTATTTTCACATGAACTAGCAGTTTGTGTTTGGAAAAGGAGGGGGAGAGATAGGAAGGAGAATGGAAAGAGTGGGCTGAAGGTAACCTCTTGAAACCCCACACTGTTTTCTCTAGGGGCAGCAGGGAAACTCTGTCCTTGGCTTGGTAGAGCAGCTTGGCAGCAGGAAGAAGCCCAACAGCAATCCTGCCCCTGGTGTCACTTACTGACTCTGGCTGCAGCCAAGGAAGTGGCAGCCTCTTGTGGGCTTTAAAGCTCCTTTGGTGAACCAGAGGATGAGTTCTTGCTACTTCTTGTACCCTGAATCCCTGAAAGGGATAAACTCCCTCTTATGGTTGGAAGATTTCACCCTTCTTCGTTCCATGTCAGTCTTAAGCTTTGTGTTGTTTCAGTCTCCTGCCCTGCCTTGTAAATGTTCATGGAGTATTTTTTTTTTTCCCTCTTGTGGGATAGAAAAAGATCTCTTGAATGCCAGTTTGCATCCAGTGCTGTTCAGCCTGGGGAAATTAATTCATCTGCAAGGCCCTTATTTTTGCTTTGTATGTGTCCTGCCCTTGACCCGAGGCTCTTTTCCCTTGCCCTTGTAACTCCCAATGAACTTTAGATCTTACCAGCAATTTCTTTGTTTCCTCCACTCAGGAAAACAACTGAGTTTTAGTAATGTTTTATTTGATCTTTTTTCTGTTGTTGTTTTTTTTTTTTTTTCCCCAGGGAGGTGGATGAGTTTCTGTTCCTTTCCTGAAGGCTTACATTTTTAGAGGCAACCCTTAAAGTCCAGTAATAGTGGTACTTGTGAGAAAAATTAAGATTAAATTAGAGGCTACTTTGAGGTTGGGAGGAAAGTTAATATACTACATGAGGGCCTGCCTTTGGTCAGGATGGAGTTCAGGACCTAATTCCCTTCATAAGGAACTCTGTATTTTGGCATTCATTAGATGAAGATGCTGATAAACACCAATACAGTGCTGCTTGCTTAGAAGTGTTGAAACACTTAGAAACACCAAGAGCAAGTTGGATTTGCCTGTTGCTTAGCTGAGAAACAATTTTATTTTTGAGGGGTTTTTTTATTGTTTTTAATTAACTCAAGGTGCCAGGTCCTTACAGGGAAGATAAATGAAGGTGGACATGGAGGTGCCTCTGGAAGGAAGCTATCCCACCTCACAGTCCTCCTGACCCGTGGCAAATCATGCTGTGGAATGTGTGAGGTATTTGAGGACTGCTGAGGATAGCAGCACATTGTCCCAGGACTGGGAAACCATGTCCCACTCCCAGCTGTGCCACCAGCCCACTGTGATCCTGACCTGGATGCATCTGCAGGGGAAGAGCCTTGCCCTTCGAGTTGTTCTGAAAATTCCCAAAATGGAGTTGGGCTTGAAAATGATACCTGTGGGTATGTCCTGTGGCTGTCAGTGCAACGAGGTGCTGTCTTGTGGTACTGCTCCCTGAGGAATTGTGAAGAGGTTACTGGGGGCTGTTGGCTCGTGTGGCTTCCTACAAGTGTGTGGTGGGCAGGCAGCAGCCTGAATGGGTCTGGATGCACAACACTGTGTCACCATCACCCTTGGCTGCGAGGGGATTTGAGTTGTCAGCTGAAACCCACCCAAACCACCAGTTTTTCAGGCCCCACAACCAGTCTGTTGCAGCCTGTCACAGCTCAGTGAGTTTACAGTGCTGCATGTGAGTAATTACCCGCACATTTCTTCAGGTTCAACAGCCTCACAATATCAGTGTGATAAACAGAGGAGATCTTCACGTGAGGGAGATGGAAACTTTCCAGCATGTGCCTTGAACCAAAAAAAAAAAATTCCTCGAGACTAATGAGGGGGACAGCAAGAAATCTTAATCTGGTCTGCTGCTGTCCTTTGGGTGTCTGACTGTGAAGATAACAACACTGAATGGAGGGGCTGGGCTGTGTGTGAGGGTGGGGAGGAGGAAATCTTCCCCTGCGGCCCTTCTGCTCCTTTGAAGTGCCTGACTCACTGGAGTTCTGTTTTTCCTGTTTAGTGGTTTTGTTGCTGTGGTGACTGTCCCCGTGGTGCTGCCTGAGTGCTGACAAGTGGAGGGCACTGAATTCACAACTGGGCGTGGAGATAGACAGAGACAGGAGTGATTCCCCCTGCTCCTGGTTTTGCCCAAGGGATCCTGGGCTCTGGGATTGGTTGAGCTGTTGGGGATGTTCTGTGTGTGAGCACTGGGCTGAAAGTGCATGGACCATCCCTGGGCTTAGGTTTTTTGAGCTGGAAGGCTCTTGAGTCAGGCACAGGTAGGCTTCATAGTGGCAGTGCAGCTTCTCTTGCCCGGATCAGGGTATTTGAGGAGAGAGATGTAGGATGGGGTTGAGCAAACAGCCTGGCCTGGAGCACAACTCTCATGAGGAGCAGCTGAGGGAACTGGGGATGCAGGAGAAAAGGAGGCTCAGGGGTGACCTTATTGCACTCTACAACTCCCTGAAAGGAGGTTGTAGCCAGGTGGGCGTCAGTCTCTTCTCCCAGGTAACAAGAACAGGACAAGAAGGAATGGCCCCAAGTTGCACCAGAGAAGGTTTAGATTGGATATTAGGGAATTTTTTTTTTACTGAGAGGGTGGTTAGGCACTGGCACAGGCTGCCCAGAGAAATGGTGGGATCACCATCCCTAGAAGTGTTCAAAAAACATGTAGATGTGGTGCTCAGGGACATTTAAGTTTAGAGATGAACTTGGCAGTGCTGAGTTAATGGTTGGACTCAGCCTAGGAGGTCTTTTCCAGCCTTGAGGATTCAATGATTCTAATCTGTCTAGCCATCAATATTACCCATGCACACTGGCATTGGGTTTCAGCTCTTCTGCAGTCAGTGCAGCCATCTCCTGGATAAAATCCAGCCTTTTTCCTCTTCCAGAGAATGTGACTGGACGATGGCTCCATCTGCATCTTGCAAATGCTCCAGGCTGATGGCAGCCAGTTTAGAGCAGCCCATGGTAGCCTCAGGGCTGGAGTTAACTACTGAGGGTGTAGGTGTTTCTGGGGGAAAAGGGCAGCCTTTGGGTCCTGCAGAAAAAAAAAAAAAAAAAAAGGGGTTTTTTTCGGTAAAACACAAANTTTTTTACGTCAAACACCAATGAGAGGTGTCACTGCTCTGCTTTGGCTCCCACACTTCAGACTGAACCAGGAGCTGCTGTGCCAGGCAGAAATGAGGTGCTGCCATGCTAGGACACCACTCCTGAGCTGGCTGGCCGTGGCTGAAGCTGAGCCTGCAGCTCTGCTTGCCCTTCTGGCTGAGCTGTGGAGGTGACAAGCGGCTGGGGGCCTGGGAAAAGGTCTGCATGTGGTACAGCTGTTCACAAAATACGTGTCTTTGTTTTTGTGCATCTCCACTGAGGCTTCAGCTGGGCCTGAACATCCACGTGTGAGTCCTGTCCCATGGGGAGCAGAGCCTTCAGCTGCCCGTTCTGCTCTCAAGGAAGGGGGCTGGGACACCAGATGGTCATGGTGTCTGTGCCCAAATCTGCTTGGTTGTTCTTGGAGAGATGGTCTAGGTGACCTTGAGGCCTTACCCATCTGCCAGAGAGGATTGGATCTGGCAGCAGACCGCTCTAGGAACGCTTGACTTGTTCAGCAAGCAGTATTGAGAAGATCTGAGACCTTTGACTCCATCAGCATCTGTCTGTTCTCCTTTCTAGGTATTGCTCTCTCCAGACATGGATTTTGATCAGTCTGAAAGTGACCAGGATATTTCAGGACTCCGGGGAACCAACCAGAAGATGAAGCAGCCCAGCTATCAAGTGGTCATCTGACAACAGCAGGAAAAGGGAGGTGGAGGAAGGAGCAGCACTGTGATCCTTGAGCTGGCCAAGGAAGGGCAGGCTGGGGAGCACTGGTTGACCCTTGTGGATCTACAGAGATCCTTTTGCCTGCCTCATCTTAGACCTGTCCTGCAGTTGTCTTGGGGATGGTATGGGTGCATCCTGTACAGGCTTGGGCAGCATCTGCTTTACCTGTCTGCCCCACACGCAGGCACACTGAGATTGGGGATGCAGGGATATATTTCCCGGGCTGGCCAACTGGGTGCGACTTTTTTTTTTTTTTTTTTGGTCAGGGCTAG
>WEKY01002837.1:84352-128004 GCA_013390045.1 Picathartes gymnocephalus
TGTGGTCAGGGCTAGAGACTGAAATGAAGATTGTCTGCTTTTTTAATAGAAAAATTAAAAAAAGAAAAAAGACTCTATTCAGTACTGTCTGAACTGTGACACTTTTATATGCACAATGTTCAGTATTGGTTTGCAATATGTATTTAAATGTCTTGAATTGGGAAGCTTGTCCCAGTGGATCTGATTCTTTTTACTGTTTTATAAGGAATCAAATAAATATTTGACGTAAATTGCTTCATAGATAAAGTACCTTCATGTCTTTAATGTTCTGCACAACCCCAACGCTGTGAAACAGAGAAAGGGGAGCTGTTGAAATCTTTGCTGACCAGAGAAGATTGTTTCTGCAGCAGGACTCTTCTGCTAAACACAGCTTGGTTTCTGTGGTTGAGGTGCAGGAACTGCTTCAGTGCAAAGCCCTGATGCTGCAGCATCAGCCTATGCTGGGCTCCAGAACAGACTCAGAGATGGATCCCAGTCACCACCTTACAAGGGAGTGTTTACTGGAAGCTGAGAATTCGCCTTTTACTTAGTTTAAAATAAACATCTGAAATGCCTGCAGGCTCTCATTCAAACTGTATCTGAAAGGCCCATTAGCCAGCCCTGTTTTGGGGGCAAGGAAAGGCCTGGGGTAGTACTGCTGCTGGAATAGACCCTGGCTCACCCCAGGACTGGCACTTTTTGCTCCAAGTGTGAAGTGCAGGGCTTTGCCCTGTTTGCTTTCCTCTTAGCAAACTTTGTCTATAAACACAAAAATGCAAACCACTTTGCAGCTGTCCTGGGGAGAGAGTGAGCACAGAGCAGCTGCATCACCGCACTCCCAGGCTGGGTGCAGAGACACAGCTGTGGAGACACCCACCCAGAGTCCAAATGGGGGGATAGTCCTTGGAGCAGGGATCCAGGATCCACGGGACTGGTAGCCCTAGTGGAGCCATAGCCAGGCTTTGCTTATTGCGAGACAACTCGCCTTAAGTGATGGATGGGAATGATCTTTTCTTTTTCCTTTTTCCCTTCTATTTTTCCCAAGAAAACAACCCTTACGAAGGAGTAAAAAAATAAAGGATTTGGATTTTCTAACTTGGATGGATTTAGATGTAAAGGCTGAGCTTGGAGCATGTGAAGATATTTGGTGGGGTTTTTGGGGGGGTTTGATTTGTTGTTTTTCTCCTGACTTCAAAGTGGTTTGAAGCCTTAGATGCAAATCAAAGTCTCAGATGCCCCTCAGTGAACTAGACATGCTTGGATACACTTGCAGCTGTGCAGCTTTAAACTGTTTTTCTGGAAATTAAGTCCTTTTTTGTTTTTCTTCCTTAATGAAGGGTCAAAATCCTACTTCTGCTGGCACATCTAAAGGCTTTTGGAACACATGGCACACAGCTCTCTGAATAGATTATTTATATTGCTCAGTACAGTCAGTTTCACAAGACAACTTCTGCTTGTTTGAGGAGTTTGCACTGGTAAGGGCTGGAGGAGGTGCTGTGTAAGGTTTTGACTGGCAATAGATTAAAACAGCTTCCCTATTAGAAACCTGCTCCCTGTTTTGAGGAGTACTGGTATTTGGGGTTTTGCTCTTGCTATAGGGCTGCACGGTGCAATCCTGCAGTGGGTGAAGAGTGCAAATTTGGCCACAGCAGTGTCCTTGTCCTAAAATGGACTGTGAGTGACATGACCTTCATTTTAGCTCTTAGCTGAGCCTGGCTGAGAAGGTTCACAATCAGCAATAGCAGGACAAGTAAGATGTGGGGGAAGGTTCTCCCTCTCAATCCTTGTGTAGCCAGTGCTGTTTCAGCAGCCTTGTTCCCATCTCTGAAATGGTGCTGTGCAATTGTTTCCATTGCACTCCAGAGGGATTGCTCAGCCTCATTCCTGAGCTGTCTGAGCAATGTGCAACCTTTAGACAGATCCCTGTGAATCCAAGTGCTCTGTGACGCTCTTGGAGATGAGAACAAATGCACCCCTATGCAGTTGTTGCAGTGGAGATCTGGGAGCTCTCTGGGATAGCATGAAGGGCTGTGAGGAGCCTGCACATATTCCCCCTCGTGAGAAAGGGAATTGTTGTGATGCCCATTTCAGAGCTGAAAAAAATTGAAATTTACAGTCCATGACCTGCCTTTGCTCTTGGGGCAGGAGGAGCACAAACTGTTTTCCCATGTCCTGTTCTACTGTATTTAAAGTCTGTGGTTAAATTCTCATTTTAATGTGGGAGTAGAACCCTAGGGTCTATTCTTGCCTCCGACCAATTGTATAGAGACTAAAGAACATCAGTGACCTTTAATTTTCCACTGAAATTACTTAAGTTCCCAATTTACTGTTAACTCATGAGTGGTTCTTTCAGTCATCTGGTAACGTGAGCCTGTCCAGCAGCATAAAACACACACAACCTTAGCTTCAAAGCTTGTTTTACCTTTGCCAAATGAAAGCTTCACTGCAGTGTTCACTGTAAAATATTTATTGTGAAATGGATAACTGGAGCCTTAAGGAGACCTTGAGTATATTGCTCCATGTGCTTCATATCACTGAGAAGTTGGACTTGATCATTGTTCTCTTCAGGCCCTGAAAGAAATGCGTTTCCTTGGCTGAAGGAGGAGAAGGAGGAGCAATGATGCACCTGAATTATGAGCAGTAGGTGTGTGTTTATATATATTATATACATATCTATATACAGCAGAGACAAGGGGAGAGCCTAAACCAATCACTCCCCTTAGCAATACACTGGACAGCACAATGTGGGAGGAGCGGGAAGGTTTCAGTAATACCTGCCAAACCCTGGGGTGTCCAGAAATCCACTGGCTGCCACTTTCCTGTTCACTCTGTGCTAGTGAAAGGGGAGGTTGTTTGGACGTGGGCTCTGGGTGATTTTCCTGCTGTCTTCTTGGGCAGAGAAGTCAACTTCACAGCTGTTCTTCCTCATCTCTTTCTGGCCGGTGAGCAAACTGCAGAGCATTAAACCTCTGTTATTATTCCACACTCAGGACTGTGCTGAAGGTCTTGCCTTCACTTCTCCCTCACAGGAGAGCTATTTCTCAAGCTAGCAGAGCCCAAAGCAGTAGTTTCTTCTTTATGTTCTGTTCCAAACTATGAGCCTTGGCATGGGTTTTGTGCTAACTGAGCTCTCAGTAAGGATCTTCCAGAGTGCAGTTAAATCTTGCTGGTTGCTTTTGGCTGTTTCACTCTTCCAGGCAGCACACGGTGTGAATAAGAAACCATGCTTCCCACCTGCTCTGCTGCCACGGTGCTTGCAGCACTAGTGAGCTGATTGAGCAACTGGAAAATCACCACCCCACCCCCAGCAGCTGGACCTCCAACAGCAACAATATGATTTAATTGTTAAATACAAAAAAAACCAGTCAAGATTGAACCTATTTCTGTAGGTCTCTGGCAACTCTTCTCCTAACACATGGATATAATTTAATTCCTGGAGATGCTTCCACACCCAGCCTCCCTCCTTTTCAATTCTGGAAAGGCAAAGTATTCATGAGCTCAGTTTGGCCTTGCCATGTAAATGTCTTTGTGGTTGTCAAGTCTTCTTTGGACAAGTTCTCTGCTAAAACTCCCCTGTGGCTGATCTATAGCATTGCTCAGTGATGCCTCACTTTAAAATACACCACAGCCTTGCAGTTTTGGGTTTGGAGCACCACCTGCAGTGGGGGTGGCTGGCAGACCCTTCTGTAACCTCCTGCTGCCAAATTCCTGCTGCGCACAAATTCCTGCAGTGTAAGGAAGGAGAAGAAGCCAGGGGAAATCGGGATGAAAATTTTTCGACAATTTGGAATAAATAAAGACTTCCTCCCTGATTACAAAAACAGCTAGAAACGTCTCGTCGAAATTCAAGAGGCTGCTTTGTAGGCTCACAAGCTGTCGTGGGTTCTGGTTAATCATCCCTTAGGAAACTTTAATCTTTGCTGAGCAGAAGGGATGTGATGCTCAGGGACGTGGCAGGTCTGTTGGAAACCCACGGTGGAACTTCGTTTCTCTCTGAGGGAGTCAAGACTCAAGAAATCACTAACCCTGCAATGTTACTTAAATTGAATTACGTTGAATGAATTGCTCCATGCAAGGGGAGCCTGCACCACTCCTGCTGCTGCTGAGGACCAGAGGTGCTTTTTAAACACAGAGCCTGTGCACCAAGACAGCAATAAATCCCGTCAAGGTTTTCACCAGTGTTTTAGGGGTTTGTAGTGATTCAGGGAACATCATGTTTAGTGGCAAATCCAGACCTCATCCCAATACCCAGGAAAGCAATACCCTCCTGTGGCCTGTTGATTTAAAGTTTTGATTTTGTTCGATGCTAATGAGTCGCTGCAGGTGAATATCCACCCACCTCTCCTCTCTCTTTCTGTCCTTCTCTCCTTTCCCCATGGGCCAAGGTTGGAGCAGGTGCTCCAAGTCACTTCTTTGCAAAGCCTATCACCTCAACAGGCACTGTGCTGTATGATCTGCCTCTCATGGGGTGACTCAGCAGCCCCAGGGGGTATTGCACAGATCCCTGCATGGGTTTATTTTAAGGCCAGCAGCCTCTGCACTGTTCACTGGCTTATTTCTCCCTCCTTCCCTCTAGGAGAGCACCAATCATGCCTTTAACCACGTCCTTTTCCCCCAGCCTTCTTCAGGAATTTGATGAACAATGTTCATTTAGCATGAAAGAGAGACAGCTGATTTCCAAGGGCAAGATCCTTGGTTTCTTTGGCACCAAAAAGTAAGGAAATATTCATAAGTTGCCTAGTAGAGACTTCAGAAGGGACCTGCTGCCACACGTGCTGCCGCAGTGCATCGCTGTGACCAGTCTTAAAGGCTGTTAATTGTTCCAAAGCTGGTCCCTGTGTCGAAAGGATGAGAAGCCAAATAGTCCTTGTAGCTCCCATCGATCAGTTTGTCTGCGTTGTTTTTGGCAAACCAGCAGTGGACTTCCTGCTGGCCATTGTAGATCCTCCTCTGCTTCCACACGACAGGAACGAGCCGCCCCTTCACCTTCAGGGTGTTTGTAGGGCTTGCCTTCCACGCCTCGGTTTGGTTCTGCCCAACCTCCTGACGACTTGTGTTTAGAGATTCCTGGAGAAGCTTAACTTCATGGTTCAAGAACTGACCTGCAAGGCAAGATAAAATAAGAGTCCATGACTGGCTGATTTCTGCCTGTTTATAAATCATTGTGGTTTGGTGGTTTGGGGTTTTTTTTTTTTGGCAGGACACATTTGAGCATTTTCAATTTATGGATGTCTAAAGGGCTTCTCTGCAAGAGCAGGATGAATCTTGTTCCTGTGATTCATTTCTAAATCCCACAAACATAAAGGTTAGAATAAAACCCTATTTTTTTTTTCCATGGGTCACTAAAAAGCTACAGAGGTTTTTTAGCTGCCAGTAGTAAGTTCCCTTCTGTGGGACATGGTTACTAGAGATTAATAACCTGCACAATGCCCATCAGCAAGCAAAAAGTCCTAGGCCTGAAGATTCAAGTTATCTTCCCTTGCCTTCTTGGAAGAAAGTCCTTCTAGGCCAAACCTAAGTGTGAATTTAGAGATTTGTGCATGAGAGTGGCCTGAGTCCAAAACCCCACTCCTAAGGGATCATCTCCTGCTTCACCTGGGGGTGTCTGAGTGGCACAGACACTACGGGAGAAGTTTTAGAGTTCTGCACCTGTACATGACCGAAACCATCAATACTTCTCACTGGCTGAAAGAGCACAACCGTCTGGTCATTAGCTGAGCCTACCTAGAGCCTAGTTCCTTCAAAAGGTAGGGGTGGCTCTTCTTTCACTCTTCATTTGAAAGAAAGGGGCCATAAAAAATTCTTGTGGAAGATTTGGTTTCTGTCTCTGTATTGGGAGCATCAAGCATGTGTATTCTAATAGTAACTATTGAACAATCATTAGAAGAGTGGAAATGTGAAAACCAGGCACAGCTAGGATAGGGAGAGGTAGCTCATACAGGAAAAGACAGGAGAGGAGTTGGAGGTACTAGAAATAGAGAAGTTGTTTGAGAGAGGATGTAACAGTCTCACCTGGGAACTTAATTCCCACCTACCTTTTTCCTTCCCTCCTGTCTCTGCTCAGATCATTTTTGTCTGATTTACAGCTCTGAGCCTGAGAACCTGTCACCTACCCAGTAGCCCATGGGAGTCGGAAGAGAGGCCTTTACTGTTGGAGATGTAGAACCCCAGGTGATTCCTCTGGTATGGGGCCGGTTTCTTGTAGTGGTGGATGAGGATGACGAAGCTGATGGAGTCCCGGATGGTCACGGTGATGTTGGAGTAGGCAGAGATGGACACCTCGAGGCTCCTGCTTCGCACGACAGCACTCCGGCCACAGGACAGGACAAGCCTTTCCCCATCATCCAGGATGACCCTCCTGGGTGTGATCTCCAGGTAAGACCTCTCTGGCTTATTGCTGAGGATGGTGATGGTGCTGAAGTAAGTCCGATGCTTCTTATGGCCATTGGGTGGTGCAGGAGCTCCGATTAATTGCCCATTCACAGTTACACCTTGCAGGAAAATAATCAGTAAATGAAAGCTGGAACCCAGAACCGCAGAATCACAGAATGGTCTGAGTTGGAGGGGGCCCAGGAGGAACAGGTCTCTTGTCTCAATGACACAAGCCTTGTGATTGAGGACTTGCAGGCTCACCACCTCGTGCTCGATTATTTCACTTACCAGTATTCAAAAGAGTATAATCAGTCTGTTATAAAATTATGACCTCATAGAGAGCACATAAATTTACCCAAGCTCAGAAATACCAGCCTTCTCTGCAGGCAGGTGCCACCAGCCCCATTAATCCTAACACAGTGTACACAGTGCCACAAAAAGAACCACTTTTGAGTATTCTAAGGTGCAGATCCCACTGAGTCAATTAAAGTCTAGATGTCCACAGTAAGATTCCCAGTTATTTCAATAATTTTTGTGACCTATTGTCCATAAGACAGTGATTCACTTCTCACAAGCCTCTGGACACCCACTGAAGAGTGACAATTAAGGAGGAGGCTTGTTGCTAACCCAAGCTAACCCCAAGCCATTAACACTGACATGAAATATCTCCATATCCCATCATTCCTGTCTGTCTTCAAAGACTCAAGGTTCTAGTGCTACAGAGTCTGTTTTCCTCAAGCTCATTCTGCATTTGAGCCACAAAATCATTCAAGCAGTAGCACAGTGTGTGAAGGAAGTTGAAGGGAAACATTGCCTGGAGCTGTATCTGACTGAGGCAGACATGAACACAGAAATATGGGGACTAGACCACTGCCACACAGAACGGAATCCTTACACCTTTATTGTGGGGTTTTGTAAAACAAGCCTGTGAATTGTGTCTGGTTTCAACACCCCTTTCTCCCACTGTTGCCCTGCTCAGGACATAATCTGCTTATTAGGTGCCCTGCTTAGAATTCCAGATGGGATCAGACCACGCTTTGGGCCCCTGAGGATCAGAGTGGCTTGGGTACAGCAGATTCTGAGTCATGTGGGTTTTCTCAAGACTGTCATGACTCTCTAGCCAGTTTGGTGGTTTCTTTACTAAGAGAGCCACGGTGCTTGGTGAGCTTGTTTGGGTACTTTGCTCTGTCCTAAACCAAACAGTAAGTAAAGAGGGAAATTCCCATAGCAGAGCAATTTTGGTGAGTCCAAATCTTTTATTTGCAAGTTGTGACTTTGTAACTGGATGCAGCTGAACTATTGAAGAAACTTAGTCTAATTTCCTGTCACTTTCTTGCCTATGAAGCACCTGGGTGCTTGGTCTGCTGCAGGGCTGGCCTTACACTTTGGTTTTCTTGCACAAGAAACTGCTTGACTTGGCTACTCACCAGATTCCTTGTGATCAGAGACCAGTCGGAGAATGTCCCCTGGTTCTCCATCAATATTGAAGCAGACAGAGAACTTGCTGGAGGGAAAATCAATGACGAAGTGAGGGTCCCCATCCGCTGAGACGACATTGGAAAAGAGATAAATGCGAGAGGCTCACACAAAACTACAGTGTCCAAGATTGCAACAAAACTGCTGTTTAAAGTGTGTTTGTCCCTGTTTTTTCTAAGTCCTCCTGGTTTGTTGTTTTTAGAGGGTCAGATGGAGTTTTCCAGGAAATGCCAAGTTTTGTTTTGTTTTTAGCAAAGATTGTTTTGTTTTTCTCACAGAAGAGGTTGAGTTTTCAACAACAACTCAAAACTCAAAACAGTCTAGATGAAAATCAGGATATTTTCTTCCTGGAATATAATTTCGGTGATTTATGGGAATTATCATGTAGGTGTTTTGAATTTCTCCGTACTTTCTTGTCAGGCTACATCCCCCACAGCTCACAGAAATGTACTTTCTAACCCAGGACTGCTGCGTGGACCCCTCCTGGCCCACAGTAGCAGACTGGAGCAGTCAACAGCTGTTGATCCCACAATATTAATTTTTCAACAATCCTTGACCTATCATCAACTAGCAGACAGCTGCCATTAATAAGGCAAGCCAAAAATCCTAGTTTCTAAGGTAAAATTGACCATATCAAGAGAAATTCAAACCAGAATTCTTGATCTGGACTCATTCTTCAGTGTTTACTATATGAAAAGTTAAGCAGAGGTGCAGAACCAACAGGAAAATTGTATAATACTATGGAATTTTCTCTTTTTTCCATCTTCAACAACATTTTTTATGTTTCAGCATTATTGCTTTATAAAAGACTTTTTCACTATTTCTAGCACAGAGAGAATGTGTTTCTGTTCTCCCCTAACCTCCAGAAGGCTCAAACATGAGGATCAAGTATTGTAGATCATCTGCCTTGCTCACACTCCTCATTACTTATCCTCTCTGTATTTTGGTTTTGTTTTCATTTTCCTCTCTACTCTGTAGGCCTGACAAACAGAATTTTGGCTGGTCATTGGGGTGGTTATACCACAGCGATATGTATCTGAGGTTTCCATAAATTAGCCACTATTATTTTGCATTATTAAAGGCATGAAAACAGGCACTGACCTGAAGTTTTGGAGATTTTAATTCTCTGTTTATCTTGCCCTCTGTGTATACCTAGAAGAAGGGAAGGAAGGCTGTAACAATTACTTACTGAGCAGTAGAAAGAGACATATTATAATAATGTTCCCAAAATATTATTCAGAGAGATTGTGGGATATATTCCTGCAGCCACTTTAAGCTTCATGTAAAACACCAGTTTTTCTCCAATAGTTTCTACAGAGCAGTAATTGCTTCAAGGGGGTGAGTGAGGGGCCTGAAAGTTTTGCTAGAGTTTACTCAGCCCACAGTTAGCAAAATTGATATGAAAACCTCAGCTTTATCCCTCAGTTCATTGTCTAGATCACCCCTGTGCCAAAGTCAGCCATGAGACATTGCCCATGCAAGAAGATTTCTTACCAGAACAAGGTTATTCTTCCCTCATACCTTGTGGGGCCTTGTGCCCCTGCAGACTCTGCACCTTTTCCCCGATGCCATCAGTAGAAGGGCTGACAAACTCCTCCTGAGGTGGCTCCGAGTGGAGTCCAGCTTCTTTCATCTTCAGAACAGTAAAGGGGGTAACAAAATTGTAAGCCAGGGCCATCGACTTGGCTTTCTCCATCAAATTGTCCTTCTCCTGACTGTCATCGCTCTTCAGCCGAGCGTTGAGCAATTCCTTGATGGTGAGGTAACTCCACGCTCTCTCAATGTAATTATTGTCACCTTTGCCATCCTCCAAGCCGGGGACACCTCTGATGTCATTCCTGCTCAGCAGGTCAATGGCCACATCTGTTTTGAGGAGGATGTACTTCTTGGAATTGCTGGCAGTCACCTCCACGTGGAGTTTATCCGAGGTGCGGTTGATGAGTTTGCCAGCTATGATAATTTCAGAGCCATTGAAGTAGTTGGGGAAGAAGTTCTGGGTGACCTGCTCCACATCATCTTCAGGGTAATCAACACGGATGTCAGAGAGAAGGGGTGTGCCTATTTCATCATAGAACCTTTAACCAAGACACATTTCTCACTGTTAGCACTGCCCATCCCGGTGTGTGAACACACACACGTACACAGCCAAGGACACAGTCAGGTCATCTAAAACGGCTCCTAAGTCGTTCAGGTGCAGTTTGAGCCATCAGGAACCAAATTTAACTCCACATCCACTCTAACTTGGCCCAGAGAAACAGGGTGGGGGTAGCCCATAGAGCTTTTCAAAACCTGAGTGGACAAAGCCCTGAGAAACCTCATCTAAACTTGAAGTTAGCACCTTCTCAGAGCAGGAGGTTGAATTTCAGGATCTCCAGAGGTCCCTGTCAACCAAAATTATTCTCTGCCTCACTTTAGTCTTCACTCTTCCTTAAGCATCTAAACAGTCTCTTAAGTATGTTCTGAGTCATCCCAGCATGGCCTAGCAGTCACTTCCCTTCCACTATGATTCCAGATCTCTGCAAGGAGATATTTGTGACCACTTAAAAGTAAATTATTGGCTTCCAAGACTCACAGAAAGCACCCCAGTTATTAAAAAATGTACTTAGGAGAGATGCTGTTACCCACAGGTTTCTGGTGGTATTACACATGGTATCCCAGAGGCAGAAACTCTAAGGCCAAAATGTTAGGTCCCCCAAAGCTGAGGAGATTCCAAACCAAAGCTTCTGAATGTCTGGAAGACCCCTAGGTTGGGTTGGTCAGTATAGGACAGGCAGGAATACAGTTTGGTGGGGGCCAACAGAGAAAGAAAATCAAGAAGGAATCTCACCATACCCCATAAATGAGGATATTTCCAAAGAATGGAGGAGTTCTAGCTACTACCTACAGGTACCCTGGCACCAGAGAACTCACTGCCTCATGGCTGATTTTCTGTTGGAGCAAGGCATGGCTTCCATGGAACCAGGGAGGTTAACCCTTTAATGCCTTGGTTGGCTTTGGTAATGGCCAACCACACTTGTAAGAACACCTGGCACTGGACAGCCCAGAAAACCTTCGCAAGGCTCAAAGCCCAAATTTACAGTACTGTGTTTTCCCTACAACAATGTGCTTTTGAAGGTTCCTCCCAAGCTGCTCCAAGAATACCATATTTCCCATTTAAATGCCAAACTGCTCATCTCTTGGCAAGTCATTTGAGTTTAATTTAGTACATAAACAAAGAATTGGCCTCAGCCCTTTTTTTAATTCAAGCTGCATTTATTTGACACATCTGGTTAAACAGATTGTCTGGAAGCTAAAGTCACACTTTCTGCTTTATTCTTTCTCCAAGGGAACCCAAAGCCTGAATTGGTTGACTTAAAAAAAAAGTCTCTCTGAGCACTCATTGTCTTTCATGCAGAGACCTCACCAGATTTAAAAACATGACTGAATTAAACTTGAGAACTCTCTGTAATTTAACTTTTGGGTTGTAACAAATGGTGGAGATACACAACCTGTCTTACAGCACAATTCAAGGAAGTGTCTGTGTAAAAATACAACCCACTGAGCATTAAAAAAAACCAATCACATTGGCACCCATTTAGGTTTTGCTTCCAACTGAGGTTTGAATTGGCCTCCAGCAGTGATTGTGCTTTCTTGTATAAACTTGGCACCAGATGCCAAATGGGTTTGCCATGACTGAGCTTGATAAACAGTGAGCTGTTCATCAGACAGAGGCGTTCGAACAAGTACTTGGAGAGCTGGGCTCCCACAGCCCAATCAATCAGAACATTCTCTGTTTGCCAGGGAATGCCACTTGCTCTCCAAAATACATGTCCTGAGGAGGAAATCACATGGGTGGAGTGACAAATGGATGTACAGAATTTGGTTTAGAAGGAATTCTTGTCCATACATAACTGCCACAGAAGGCAAAGACCTGGTGGAAATTTCATGGACTCATTGCTCCAGAGGAGTTAGGCACAAGCCAGGAGAAAGGTCAGTACTCAATAACTGCCTCTTTTTGTTTCTGTGGTCAAAACACTAACATTTGGGGGGTGAAAGCCAAAGATTTTTATTTGGAAACCCTGACACATTGCCAAACATTTTGGTCAGAGCTGTGGTCACGTATCTTTCTGCCGTTCCTTACCAGGGTTTCCCTTTGGACTACAGCTGCCTGATCATGGAACAGGAATGTAATCTCTGGTCCTACTGAAGAATGAGGATTGCAGGAAACTTATGAGGAGTTTGGGTCACAAAGCATGAGGAAATTAGGTGACTATACGGTTATCCCAGGAATGATCTTTGTGTGTTTTTCAAAGTCAAATATTTTGGAGTTTGGGCAAAAGGTTATAATTTAAAAAAAAAAAAAAATTTTTTTTGCTCCAATTTGGAATCTTCATTCCTGATCCCCTCCATGCTGTTTATATTGTTGATTTGATGTATGAAATGCATCCTCTCCTCCCACCATCTACCTGTGAGGAGTTGGCATTTGTGCCCCCCAGCTCTCTGAGTTTACATGTCCACAACAACCATCTGAATTAGGGAAACAAATGCCATGTTCTGAGAGGCTGGGAATCTCCAGTACATCTCAGAGGATCTGCTAAGAAGAAGAAGAAGGAAATTTCTGGGTAGCCATTCAGAGTATCTGATCATACTCTGCCTCTCCCAACCAGAGCTGAGCCTCAAGGAAACTCCCATTTCTTGCTATGTATCCTTAAAGGATTTTCCATCCCAAAATGCTTTCCCAGAGGACCCAAAGAACAGAAGAAGCAGAACAAACCCTTTGAGGTGGCTGGCTGCATCCTCATCCTCCTGGAAAAGCCTTGTCATGCCACAGTTCTCCAGAGCCATCCTCTCCAGCAGCTTGTGGTCCACGTCGTTGCCGATGCCAATGGTGAAGAGGCAGAATTTATCCTGGATGGCATCCTTGGTGTTGCTGAGGATTTTGGATGACTGTGTTTCCCCGACAGTTGGCTTCCCATCCGTGAGGAAGATGATCAGGGACACGCTCCTGGCATCAATGTTGTTCTGAGCAATGTAATCATTCAGCAGCTTTGCCCCGGTCTGCAGAGCCCCGTTAATATTAGTCCCTGGGAAGGTACCAGAATGATTAGAGCTCATTTCTCCTTCGAAGAGTGGTGTGAATAATTTCCCTGAGCTCCCTTTAGTGAGGTCACAGCTCCTCTGGACATCAGGATGTCCCTTTTCTCCACATGAAGTTGCTCTAGCTCTTTAATTCAGTTCAGCTCTGTTACTCAGCACCAGTTTGGCATAGCTGCTTATGGTCTTATGAATTGAACTATGAATTATTCTCTTTATCATATGAAATTGCTGTTGAATGTCTCAATGTACAACAATCAGCCTGGTAAACAGAGTCATACCATGTCTGGCTGGTACAAAGAAAAATGGTTAAACTTAATTATGGGACTCTCCCAGATGATATCTGAACTAGGAAAAATTCTGCTCATTTTTTTGAAGGGCACGACATTTGAAGTCAGGAAAAAAGCCTTCAAATGGGAAAACAAGTGGATGAGTTTGTTCTTCACACCCCAGGGGATACAAAGTTTAAAGGGAAGAACTTGGTTAGCTGAGGAGTGTGTTTGCACAAAACAACTGGCTAGTGAAGAATAGAACTGCCTGAAATGGGGTGGGAAGGAGAAAACAAAGTAAGTGAGGGAACAGATGTACATTAGAAAAGGCATGAAAAGGATCCAAGCCCACTGTGTTCAAAAAAAAAAAAACATAAAAATTAGTACAAGTTCAAAAAAAATAAAACAGGAAAATTAGTACAAGTATTCCCTTTCTCCATGTATTTCTAGTCAAAGCACAGAGGGATTGGCTGTGGGACCTTTGCAAAATCAGTACATCTGGGTTAAAAATAGCTCTTGGAAAACAAAGCAGGTGAAATGGGTTAAGAGCCATTCCACAGCTGATTCCTGGGGGTCCAGAAGGGGAGATCTAGGAAGGTTATCAACAGGATGTGATAGAAGGTCTGACCATGCAACATGTACCTAGAAACTCAGTGTGCACAGCTCCAGTGACTGCAGCAAGACAAGGAACAGGAAAGCAGCAAAGACTTCTGAAAAGTCCTCAAAATCCTGACTCTGTCTTCTGCAAGATGGTTCTCAGCCAAAAAACCCAAAACCTGCACCCAAATATCCTAACACTCTCTCAAACTCCAGGCAGATTCAAAATTTCAGAAAGAACTTTTTCCCCAAAACCAGAAGAAAACCATCTGTAGCAAAGTGTGTAATTTTATACTCACTTGTATCATAGAACTACCAAGCACTGAAAACTGCTTTTTGCCACATGCTCAGGTATTTAGCAGCAGGACTTTTCTCCCATTTCTTTTGTGTCTAACTACAACACAGGAATGTAACCACACCGTGTTCTTTGTGTGTGTTCACGTTCACTGGAAGATACTCAAGGAATAGCACCTTTATAGGGAAAACAGTTAGCCAAAACTGAAGTATCTGTGGTGGTGAATGACTGCCCCTTCCTGTAGAACCAGAGCCAATCATTTCCTTCTACTTTTGTTCTCTGGCAGGTTCATGAGCAAAGCCAGCTGGTTCCTGCACAGCTCTCTTGGCACTTCAGGAATAAAAGGTTTTGTTCTCTGAGTTTAGTCCCACTATTGGTAATTGTTTAACTGGGCAGATCCCTTGGCCATTTCCTAAACAGTTCCTCTCACAACACAAACAGCACAGCCAACCATCCTGTTTGCCGTGTTTTTCCATCAGAGGGTTTCCTCTGCTAGGAGTGGTCCCTGCTCAGGGGCAGCCATGGGAAGGCCCTCCCTGACCTTCAACCAGCTGTGACAGTTCCATGGGGAAGGATTTGAATAAGTCATTTTGCAGCTCTCTGGGCACAGCTGCTGGAATATGTTTGATTGCAGACCTCACTGTAGTTGGGGATTTTTTATGCTACTGTCCATAACCTCATAGGAGACCTGTGAATCAAATTAAAAATCATGCCTGCACTCTGCCACTGTTCTGGGGACTTATCCTCTGGCCTCTTCTCTCCTGGCAACAAGGCACGAGCAAAAAGGGCTGAGAAATTCTTTAAAATCATTTTGCCTGCTCTTTGGTAGAGGCAAGAAGACAGTGCTAGGTGAGAAACTAACTCCTGCAGAAGGCAATCCCACATCCCACAGCAGGTGCTCCATCCCTGGGGTTTCCAGCCCAAACAAAATCATGTGCCTGCTTTCACACATCCTTTCAGACACTGCACAGTGCTGCCCTGTGTGTCCTTCAACAGGGTGTTTTCACCTGTGTCCTCAAGAAATAACCTTGGAAGCTTTCCCACTCCGAGGGTGTCACCAGATAAACAAGAGAATGGAACTGAATTGGGTTTAATAACTATATAGAATCACAGACTAATTTTGGCTGGAAGAAATATTTAAAGGCCATCTAGTCCAAACCCCCTGCAATGGGCAGGATCTGAGGAAACCTTCCCATCATGTATGTTAATAAAGAATACATAACCCTGAGTGCAGGTGAAGGGACCCTCTCATCCCATGACCTAAATCCCAATGTCTTTTCATTGCTACATGCTCCAGGACCACATCCACCACTCTGTACAATTAATCCCATCTGTATCTCTGATCATACCTCCAGTAGGTGACATGTTATGGATGTACTTTTTGGCATCCCTGACGTTATTTGGAGTTACTGGCACCAGCCGGTCCTGCTGCCAGACCTTTATTCGGTTGGAAAAGCCAATGATATTGAAGTGGTCTTCAGGCCTCAGGTCCTGGAGAATTGTGAAGAGAGCTTCTTTGGTCTAGAAAGAGAAAAGAGAGCAGCAGACACAGCTGTCAGTGCTTTAGCGGGCAAGAATTTAATTTTAAGATGTCTACTGATCTTTGAGATATTTCTACACTGCCAGTTTGGCTGATGAAGAAAATTGGGATGTCCTTCCCTGTCTCAAGGCCTGATCTCTATGGTGTCAGGGGCTAGGCAAATGGAAAACAACTCTTGCCCACAAGGTCTTGTGAGGCACATCTAGAATTAACTAAGCTTAAAAATCAGGCATCACAATTAGGATAAAAGCTCACAGTGACTGGGAGAACCATGTTCTGAATTAAGGGATAGTGAATAATAATGACTAATAACAAAAACCTCATAGAGTTTGTCTAAAGCCTTCTAGACTTACAGTAAGCTGCAAGTGGCATATATTCAAAAAAGGTTACTTATAAGTTAAAAAACCTCTAAACATGTCAAAGGATGCCCATTCTCTGTTCATAATTAGGATACTATTTGCTATATATATACTCTAATGAATAGTTTCAGCAATTAATAAATGTTTAGGTTTATATATTCTATTAACTAGATATAAAAGAAGTCCTGACTAGTCATTGCAGATTCTACCTGCCAGTCATCTTTGTCTCAGGCATATTATTTTTCATGCATATGCCAACTGTTCATCATCCTATGTAAACACAGGCAACAGAGTGAGGAAATCTAGTCACAAGATGAGCTCTTAGCAGAGGAGGTTAAGGATCCTGGGTTCTGGGAAAGCCAGACCACTGAGGAAAAGGCAAGAGGAGAACTGCAGAGGTGTCCAGCTCCCCTCAGTGTGACCAGCTTGGATTTAGCAGCCATGCAGCTGTGTTCACATGGAGACAGACTTCAGCTGAATAAGACTCAGAAAAGTTGCCCAAAAGCAGCCTCTGTCCATGCAAGCATACCCTATATTTGGATAAAAAACACATGGGAGGAATATGAGGCAATAGCTAAGCAGAAGAATCAGCAGATTCTCAGCTCAGCCCCTTTTTGGCCACCATTAAGCCTTTAAATTCCAAGGAAAGCTATGCAGGAAATAAGATGGTGGGATCACCAGCATTTAAAGGTTTCTCTCATGTCTGTCAGGAAAATATGTGAAGGACCTGTCCAGAAAAAATATTGAAGTAATCAGCAGTGCTGGAAACCACATAAGCCTAGGCCTGATGTTGCTATGTAAAGACCGTTTGGAAAGGGGCTCAAAGGACTGACCAGGCTGTGTCATCAATATCCCCCTGGATCTGCATGGCAGATGATGATGCAATGATGCAACTGCAAACAAATCTAATCCTCACAGCTGGTGCCTTGGCTCCCAGTCACCTGAAATTAAGGGGAATATTTCCCATAGCGTCAAACATTCTGGAGCCAGGTCTGGAGACTCTCCCTGCCTGTTTCTGTCCTCTGTACAAATCATTTTCCTCTGCAGGGATGTCAGGATTAATCCCTCCATTTGCTTAGCTGCAACATTGCTCCACGTCCCACCGCTGTTTCACAAACAAGAATATTAAAGCAAATGCTGGTGGAAGAGACTCTTTCAAAGGGAAGGGGAGAACTCCACTAGGTTCACATCATGATGTGCACCAAACAAACCTTCACAAAGGTGAATTCCTGCCCCAAACATGGAGGCTGTCTCCAGTCTAACAGCCCATAGAAACTGGCAAAGCTGGGCTAAATAACCAGCTATTTGAATAGTAAGAGAAAGTTTTACACTCTCTCATCTCCTCTTTTACAACAGCCATTGCATTGTAAAAATGCTTCAGATAACACATGGCATCACCCTTCAGAGACACCCTCACTCAAAATCCCATTTTACAGAGAGGAAAACCAAGGCACAGGCTAGTTAAGTATGTCAAGATCAGAAAGTGAGAGCTTCCCAAAACTTGGGGTTTCCAGCCCTCAATTCAGTCAGCCAAACCATCCCAACAGGTGCACAGGCAGCAATCACACAGGGGAAAAGGACTCTCAGATTTATTCCATGATAAGAAGGTTGGCTCATGTATTCATGATCAAAATGGATCAAAGTAAGCAGAAAGTGAAAACAGAGAGCTTTCTATCCTGTGTGTGAGCAAGCCTCCATGCCAAGCTCTGCTGAAGGAAATTTGGGCAGGGTGTTAAAGAAAGGAACAATGAGACCACAACAGCTTCCTACGTACAGCATCCCCCCTCTACTCCCACAAAGGAGAGAAACAGAGCTGCCTAGAGGCAATGATTTGAGGTAAAACTCCCCAAATCTCATTATCTATATTACAGCTCTGATTATAATTAACATTGCTTGACCTCTTCCATTACAAAACCCCGCTTTTCAGTTTTTTTCCCATGCTGTCAAACTGCACTTTTCTCAGAGGGATTTATTGGGCCTAAATAAGCTCTGCTGTTTCTGAGAACAAGGCAAGAGGAGAAATAATCTTGCTTTGGCCTACTTGCAGAGAGGCTGCATCTCACCTCCCTTGTGCTCACAAATTCCTTTTGACATTCTTGCCTGCGTTCAGCCAAGAGAATAGGAAAGGAAAAGCTAAAACACAGAGCAGAAGTAGCTTGGTGTACACAGCATCCAAGCTAGGATTGCAGAGAGGATCAGGAGGGAACAGGAGCAGATATTCCCAGGAAACCCAAAACTTCCCCACACCCTCATACAGGGGCCAAATGTGGGGCTGGGACCATCTCTGTCTCTCCCCTTCTTTCATTTCCTCTTTGCTTTCTGTCTCATTTTTGTCCCTCCACGGAATTTGAGTCAGTTTTTCCTAGGAAAAACTTCTGCCATATTTTAATGGATATGCACTGACAGCCTGGATTCTGGCATCTGTATCCTGTACTTGCCTCTGCAACTTAAATTAAAACCCTTTGAATTTATGTAACATAGACACAAACATATGTACAAGCGTGCGTGTGTGCACCTGGTTTTGCTCCAAAGCAAACAGAGTCAGGGAGGCCATATGGTTCATTCTCCTGCAGCTTTTACCCCATCTACAGTAAAATAAAGGGTGGGATTCAGCTTTCCCAACTCAGTCATCACAAAGCTGGGCATCACATCTGATCCTGCTCGAGGCAGGGGATGGCACCTCCGGGGAATAATCCATCCCATCTGTTTTGGACAGGTTTTAGGATGGGCTGCGTCACTGTCTGGAAGTGCCTGGCTCCAGGCACTGCCTTCAAGCACAGAAGGTGGGACTCACCTCAAGAACTAATCCTGCCCCATCCTGAGCAATCTGATGCTTGCTGGAGCCAAAAGGAGCTGAACTGGCTCTCCACCTCTCCCAGAGTGCTCTGAATTCCCTGTCTCTTCCTATTTCCATCTCCCTTCTGAGCTCATAAGGACTCCCAGGTATATCCTAAAGACTACAATCTTCATGGGGTGGCAAGAACATGCTTTGCTACCAGCATTCCTCACCCACAAATGGTCTGTGAGAGAGATGTGACTTCCCTCAGAGTGCTGGATGTGATTCAGGAGCTGGCAGGCAAAACCAGCTTTTAATAAGGAGAATATCTTGGTAAAAGTGCACTGCTTGAAATCCTGAAGGACTCAGCTATGACCAAGTGCAGTTGGTGCCCAGCCCTCTCCTCCCATCTCCACCAGACCCCAGGCAAGGCTTTGCAAAGCTCTTTTGGCTGCAGCTTCAGCTGAGATACAGCAGCAGGTTTCTGCTTCTGGCCCTGTGAGGCTGCAGCTGGAACTTCTCCTGGCTCCAAGGAGCCAAGGGCTGTGGCTGCCATGGGATTCCCAAACTGCTCTGCTGCCAGTGGACTCCTTGCACTTCCACTCCCACCTGGCCCCAGTGAGTCATTCCACTGAAACTCCTGCCAAAGAGGCAGAAAATTAACCATTTCTACCCTGCTGAGGGCCAGGTGGTTCCTCCATGGCTGTGCACACGACACTGGTTCATTTTGGAGATAAGCTGGACCCACTCACACTGAGGAAAACCAGTTTAGGGGTCCAGTGCCTCTGTGCCAGATGCTCTAAAGTGAAATACTTTTCCCAACCTGTTTGCCTGGGTGGACACATTTGAAGCAAGGATTAAAGCAGAGGATGGCAAGAAGTAACAATATAGAACAGCTGAATAAAAATCCATTATTGCCATTTGGGAATAGTTTGTGGCTGTCAGAGTCAAGTTTTAAATGAGGATTTAAAAGAAGATAACTTGATGGGAGAAGATTCCTCCATTTCCCACAGGTTAGCACAGATGAAATTGAGCTGAGAGGTGGAGACTGAATTGCCACTGCATTTGAGATGAGAAATTGTACTGATGAATGAGCTGCCAACACAGCTGGAACCTTGGGACTGAAATAGCCGCTTCCAGGGCTACAAAACATCACCCCCAAACCTGGAGCAGTACAGCCCTGGTCTACAGGCGGGGACAGGTAGAGTGCCAGGGAGTGAGCACAGTTTATGTCTGTGCTTCATGAGCAGTGGGAGAGGAGAGGAGCTCACTCTGTCTAAATGACAGATGTGCAAACAGGGTCTGCTCAAGCCTACAAGGTCGGAGAGAGGGCAGCTCCCAGCCACCACTCTGGCCTTCCTTGTCACCTCCACACTGACACCTGGACACGTAACACAGCTGCTGCTTTTCTAGTTCTTGCTTGCTACAGGCCCTGCATCGCAGCCAAGGTGATCCAGAGCCCTCCCAGCCCCAGCAAGAAGAGAACTCCCTCGGTTATACTCGAGTTTGGCTGTGATTTTTCACTCTTGTACCCAGCCCTTGGAGTTAGCTCTGACAGACCTCATCTTGCTTAAACACTGGTGGAGCAAAGCATAGGGAGATAGACACTTATGGGAAAACTGAGAGCCTTCAGCCTCTTTTTTGTGTCAAAGATCTGCCTCAGAGACATCTGCGATGATGTCAGACCATCTGGGCACCTTTTAGGAGGAAGTTGAATCCTGGTGACATTTCTTTCACAGTTCCTTGTTTGTTTGGGGAGTGGGGTGAGGGTGAAGCCTGGCTACCCTGAGAGCTGTGCAGCTCACAGGGAGACAATATGTGGTTGTTGGAAGCTGTGGCAGTGCCAGACATTGGCCCTTCTGGGCAGCAAGGGGAGAATTCAAACACCTCATTAAAATGCATATTCCTAGCCCACATATTCACACTTTCCATTGCCTTAGGAGCACTTAGAAGTGTTTCATCCGTCCGCCCTCGCAACAGCTGGGCAGCAGGACTTCATCACCAGTGACACAGCCCCTTTCAGCTCAGCCAGCACCAGGGAACTGCTTGGGTTGGGATCAGCCAGTCTAGAGAGCACTGCTAGCAGAGAGGAAGGGATTCCCAGCCACAGCCTTTGGAAAACAGGACCTATTGGCAGGAAGAGATGCACGAGAACAGCCTGCAGAGAGCAGACCTGGGGCCATCTGCATCCGTGTGCTAAAAGATCCCACAACTAGAAGACAAAATTTCAGCACCCTTTGTCCCTCCAGATCCCTTGTGAAAAACCACATTTGACAAGATAGGAGCTGAGGCACAAGATGTAAGCTCAGAGGGATTTAGGAACCCATAGCTCTGTCCAGTAAAGTGTCTGAGTGTTCAACAGTGCAGGGAAGGGCTCAGAAATGAGATCTACAGCAAGAAGGAGAAAAGTACAAGTGAATATATTGTTTGGCAAAAGATTGCAAGGAAATGCAGGGATAAAAACCAAAAGAAATCCTTCCTCTCCTTCAATATCGTCTTTGCTTTGGTTTTTCTCTTTCCCTTTCCAAACATGCAGAGGCAGTGGATAAAAAGGTCCAGAAATGGGTTTTCCAAACAATAACAGCCATAGCTCATCAATGTCCCCATGGTCTGTCAGAAGGATTAATTAATCCTGTGACTTAAGGAAAGGCTGGCGTCAAAGTCACACCTGGGATGGTGCTACCATGGGCAGACAAGGTGCTGCCATAGATTTGGTTTGGGTCCTGAGCCAAGGGCAATGCAGTGGGAGCACCACTGCCACATTACAGGGAGCAGTCGTGGCACAGAGAGAGCAAAGGTTTGGGCAGTGCTGGTCCTGATGGGGTTTGAAGCCACATCTTGTGAGTTTTGCTTTCCTCTGTGTCCCAGTGTCTTTCTGCCCACATAATGCGGGTCACATGTCAGCTGCCAGCAACAGGGACTTCTGTCCCAAAAACAGGGCTTAACCCAGAATTGTATCCTTGGATTTTTTACCTTCTTGCACCCCACTCTCAGAGAGGACAACTGGCCCTTTCTTCCTCCACAGGGAATGTCCTGCAACTGGGGAACTGCAACTGCCCCTCTCCCTGTCAATGTATCTTTGTGCTTTCTTCCTGGCAGTCAAGAATGGCGTAACCAGGGAAAACTCCTTCGCGATTCTGGACAACAAGCATTTTGTTCTATACTGACACGGGCCTGTGATGGGAGGGAGTTTGAATGTAGAGTTCTGGACAATAAAGGTCTGTCTCCAGTCTGTGGTCCTGTCTCCCCCTCCTGAACATCCCAGATCCCTTGCTGGTCACTTGAACATTGCTGACTCCCTCCCCTATACAGCCTTAAAAAAGTTGCTCTGTAATTTCCCAGTCTGAAAAACAACCATCCTTTAGAACAAATGTTTGCTCCTATTGCCTTTTCTGAAAAAGATTTTCCACATAATATTGAGTAAAACACTTAGCTCCACATCCATCCAGGACACTTAAGCACTGGATTTCTGCTCAGTGGATGATAAAACTGTCTCCAAGGATGTGATCAGATGGGGTAACTCACTTCTCTAGCACCCAGCAGCATGGTGAGGATAAATATATGAAAAACTAATCTGATGATCAAAAGTTGATCTGATTTCTCAGAAACTGGAGTTCGCTGAGCCCATAGGGCAGAGTTTGCTCAGTCTTTGCAATCCCACTGCAGCACTGAGGATGTGAATAAATGCCAGTGTGAAGATTTAGGGAGGCAAGTTCTAATCAGCACCAAGCATCATTACTTGAAGCCCTTATCCCAGTGCAGAATGGATTACAGTTGGAGCAGCAATTCTGTACAATAAATAAGGCAAAGGGAAAAGCTTAAGGGCTGCCCCACAGGGCTATACTGAAATAACCCCACTGGAAACAACGGGGCTGCAGGGGGACACAGCCAGACTGACACAGCAGTGTCTGAGGGCCACATTCTTCTCTTGTGCTTAGCTCGTTTTAAGTGGAATCAGATCCCAACATGCCCATCAGACAGTCGAACCCCCACCCTGTCAGCAAGACAAAAAGTTTCCATGAAGTCAGCAGCCAAAAGGTCAGCACCAAGGGAAAAATGCCCCATGCCCTCAATGCAGAGCTTGACATGTCTCCCTCTGCCTGTCCTCAGAAGATGGAGTTCATTCCAGGGCATGAAAACTGTTCCAATAACTGGTTATTGTCATTTTCTGTCACACAGATCAGCCCCAACACAGTGCTGGGGAGAGCTGACACGCCCAAGAGCTGTCCACAACACATCCCCTCAATTTCAGCAATCATCAGCTGCTGTGTTACACAGCAGGAGCTGAGCTGAGACACAGTTCCTCATACTGATTACCTCCATCCTTCATCATGTAGCCACTCTCGCAGACTGGGTGTCTCAGCAGCCAGAAACCTGCTAGGTTTGAATCTTTCTAGCCCCTACTCAGAACATCCCACCCATGGGTGGAACCTGCTAGGAGAGATGTGCTGCTCCTCCCTTCCCCATTTTCATTTCTTTTTACAGGACACGTGGTAGGGACTTTACAAGAGGATCCTGGTGATAGGACAAGAGGAAATGGCTTTAAACTAATAGAGGAGAGATTTTGATTGGATATTGGATATTGGGAAGAAATTCCCTGTGAGGGTGGTGAGGCCTTGGCACAGGTTACACAGAGAAGCTGTGGCTGCCCCATCCCTGAAAGTTTTCAAAGCCAGGTTGGACAGGGCTTGGAGCAACCTGGTCTAGTGGAAGGTGTCCCAGCCCATGGAACTGGATGATCTTTAAGATCCTTTCCNCATTCTAGGATTCTCTGATCTCCAGTGAGGGATGGTGACAATGGTTTGTTGGTTGAAGCAAAGACCCAGCACTTTTGCTCAGGGTTAGCTTTAAGCAATGAAAGAGGACTGAATAGTGCCTTAAAAAAGCAAACTTGCCAGTTTTTCCACCTAAGACTGTTACAGGGCCCTCACAGTCCTCCAACACCTGCCCTGCATCCAGTTTTCACCATTTACACTCTCAGCATCTCCAGCTCTAGGATCCCCACTCCCTCCTGCACACCTCTGCCTCCAGCCCTTCCCCTGCCCACTTCCATCCTAAGGCACTGCCTCATGCATGAGAAGAAGTCAATTTTTTGCCCAAAACTCTGCAGAGAAGAGAGCAGATGTTTTGGAGAAGATTATGTCACTGCATCAGGGGCAGCTATCCAAGAAAGAGCTCTCTCCTCATGACACAGCACATACCCTTCATTCCTGAGGGACCTCAAATTACATCACATGGACCTCAGAGCTGCCTGTGAGCACTGTTTGATGACAATAAGATAACATGGAAGACGTCACTTCAGCAGGATTCCACGTGAGGTGCCACAAGCACTGCTGAGCTTCAACTGCTCTCCACAGCCAGAAACAAATGGTCTCAGTTGAGCAACGTGTAGGACACACCCTGATTTAGGGTGAAGGACTATTTACTTGGAAATTGAAGTGTTGCTGCAAACAGTGCTAATCTAATAACTTCAGTCTTGGCAAAGATCTTGTGTCTTTTAGACTTGGGGGATCTTTGTACAGCCATAAGTCCAGACATGGGTTTGCCAGCTAAAGAGACAAGGCTCTGCAGGGACAAGCACAGGCAAAGAAAATAACCTGCCTAAATTCACATAACAGATCCAGGATGAAAATACATGCAGAAGCCAGGTCTGGCTTCCAGGTGTTGCTGCAGCAACTGGAAAAAAAATCCCCAAAGCCTAATTCCAGCTTGGAAAGGACTACTAAAGAAAGATCTCTCACTTCACTGACTTTTATGCATTTGCCAGAGCCTTGAGGACACCAAGAGGCTTTAATGGCTCTGCCCAGCCCCAGCTGGGGCCTCTACCCACTCTCCTGTCCATTTAAGCTCCAGCCTGGGCCCTTATCCCAGTCTCAGAGCAAGAGCTGTGCTGTCTGTAGCCCTGGTACCTAAACCTCAATGACCTAAATCCATGGACTGACTTCCCAGCTTCATTTAGCCTCTTCCATTTCATTACAGCCTTGTCTGGTGGTCACTGGGCTGTGTCTGGCACATCAGCAGCACCTGTTTCCAGTTCATCCTTTGATGAACTCAGTGATGGCCCATCTGAACCTTTGGGAGAGCTCTCAGTGTCTTCATGGGTTTTCAGCTCAAGCCTCAGCAGCATTTCCATGCCAACTGTAGCCCTCTCCTTTGCATCCTATTTACTCTGAACTCTATTAAAGGACTTGCACTTTATAGCTGGTCTGGGATCTTCCTGGGAAATTTTGTCTCTGCTACTCCTGGAGCAAAATTGGCTCCTGAGACCAGAAGCAGATGCTCCCTGTCCTGGATACCTGAGGGCATCTTTCTCTGAAGGTTACTTGTTTCTCTGTATGACCCTATCATTGTTTAATAGTTTTAATGATAATTTAATAATTTTAATAGTTCAAATCTGCCACAGGCAGATTATTTTGCTTTGTGACAAGTACTTGCATTTCTCTTGGAAATTTTATTTTTATTTCCTTAGAGCAAATAAACTCTACATGGGTCTGATGTCTTATTTACTGTAGTATTTCTTATATCCCATATTCACACCTGCAGAGAGGACAGAGATAACACTGCTGTGGTGCATTCCTGAGCAGGAGGCAGCTGCATGGGGTTGCTGGTGCTGCAGAAAGCTCTTCTGTGGTCTCTTGGGTTGTTTCTTTCCAACAGAAATGGAAAACCTGACAAAACTTTCCTCGTCACAGTAGCTTTGAACACTCTAAAGGCTGTAATTGGAATTAACATTTTTTTCCAAAGTTCCCTGGCGATTTAAGGTTGTTCTCCCGGGCAGCAGCTGTTATTTGGACTAACAGGCTCACAGCTGGTTCTGCAGCAACCAGCAGAAGTCAGAGGAGTTTGGAAGGAGAACACTGAGCGTTGAGGTGCTTCTCTGCTCCTTCAGCATGCCAAAACTCCTCAGGGGGGTCTGTGCTGAGACACAGAGGTGGAGGGGTTGGGCACATAAGGCCCTCAGACAGGCTCCAGCAGTGTGGGTGACCCAGGGATACCAAGTGTCCCTCGGATAGGCACAGGAAAATCAACTGAAGCCCTTGCAAATCCCCAGCAGGTCCCAGTTTCAGCTGGGCTCCTCCTAGAGCAATTAACCTTAGAGAAAATGACAGTCTGGCACACCACCATTGACACGCTGCCAGGTTTGCGGTGGAGCCAGCTGCTTAACTGAGTGTGTGGCATTTATCGCCTGTGGGAAAGGTAAGGTGAAATTAATCCGTGGTTGAAACAACTCTATTTTACCATACATCTACAAAATACCTGCAAATTCATCTTCTTGTGGATATATTCACAGCTTGGAATGTTCTTGTTCTGTAACAAGGGTCCTTTCTCACCATGTTTAGTGAAGCTGGTGCAATCATGGTAATCACAAGGTTGTGAACTTATAACTGGCCCCTTCTAGTTATACCAATGCAAAACTGCTATATCCCCTTCTACCTAGCCAAAGCTACCATAAAATCAGCAGGGCAGACTGCTCAAAGGGCAAATAATTTTGCTTCCCAGTAAACCCTGCACACATAACCCATTGCCCAGGCTCTCCTGGCTGTTAAAAGCAACTATTCCACATAGAACTTGCTGTCTCTTTGCAAACGAAGGAACAAAGTTCATGGAGATAAAAACTGTATTTTCCTTGCCAGTGGGACAGCAGTAATGATGTGCAAAGCCTTGAGCACAGGAATAATTTTTTTCTCAGCAGGCACAAGAATTTTCTGTTCCTGAACTTTATCTCCCTGCCAGTGCTAGAAGGAGACTGTAGCAAAGGCTCAGATTCTCCAAGGAGTTTGACTGCTGCAACATATCTGAGCAAGCTGGACATCACCAGGGCTCAGGGGCTGTGAAAACTGAGGAGAAATACCTTCCCCTCAAAGCTAAGACATCTCTTAGTGATGTGAGGGGAACGTTTCAAGAGTCTTAATCGCAGAACCAAAGAATTGTTAAGGCTGGGAAAACCTCTAAGATCATCAAGTCCTATCATTAACACAGCACCACTGTGTTCACCACTCAACCATGTCCCCAAATGCCACATCCACATGGTTTTTGAACATCTCCAATTATTTGATTCAACCTGATCAACCAGTCTCACTGTATCTGTTTGCAACTGGACATCTTGTTGCTTCAAAGGCTGAGATATTCTAGGAAAGACAGAATGGCACAAACAGATAAAAATTTGTGTTGGAAAAGGAAAACACAGGGAGAGGAAAAAATAAATGACTCACAATTGGGTTGTGGGAACTGCTGGATGCATGACATCCTGACCCCACTTGAGTCACTTCATCATTAACTTTGTGAAGGCAGGTGACTGAAGAGTCTCCTACAGAGATTTTTTATGTATTTGCCAGAGCCTTGAGGATACCAAGAGGCTTCAATGGCTCTACCCAGCCCCAGCTGGGGCCTCCACCTACTCTCCTGCCCATTTAAGCTACAGAAAAAGGTGCACAGCTGATGTTTCTTGTCCTTGCTTATACAATCCTAAAAACTGTCCTTTGCCACAGTCACTGCAGCTGACCCACAAGAGCACTATTTACAATTGCTGACTGTATTTTTAGCTGACCTTGCATGTGACTCAGTAGAGAGAAATGAGGAAAGACAGTCCCATGGGATTTCCCAGCTCTCTACACACCACCACAGGTCGCCACAGCTGTGAGAATCCAAGAAAAAAGACAAAAAGGAGACAGTTCCTCTGCTCAGATGTATCCGGCCACCAGGGAATCTGTCTGTAATTTAATAAACATCTTAATAGCATCAACAACTGGGTAAAAAGAACACTGAGCAGACATGGCTGCAACTGATCACACTTTCCTAGAAAACCAGGAAAGGTTTATTTTTCAGCCAATTCTAGATTTTGGTCTTTTCTTGATTAATCTATGTGGGGGTTTTATGATTTTGATCTTAACTCCATAAAGTTCTAATTTTTGAAGCAGCTGGAATCAAAGGAAGATAAGTTCTTCCATCCCATAGCACTCCTCCATAATGTACCAGTGGTTCTCAATAAAAAGAATATACTGAGATAACAGGCAAAAAGTTGGGTAGAGCCTCAACAAAGGTTCTGGACAGACACTTCTCTCACTTCAGGCTCAGGAAGAACCTCTCTGTAGCTAATTTGCCTGAGATCCATGTTCAGCAGTAGGAACTGCCTAGGCTATGAAGTAAACCTTCAGGGGTTAATGGCTGTGTTGTTTTTGGTAGGTGAAATGAAAAGGAACTGATACTCAGGAGGAGAATAGAAGCTTTCATGGTGCAAGGTTAATCTGCCCACTACTCGTGCAGCTCAGAAAAGCACCAAAGCCCTTTGGAGTCTTAATCTCCCTGGTTCAGCACTTGGTCACTGACTGTCTGCTTCCAGCATGCAGGACTGGGGGCATATGTGCCAGAACTGTTTGTTCTGAGAGGCATGGTGGTCATTTTTCTGTAGGAGGATAACAGAAATTCAAGAGCCAGGCCCTGTCCACAGGACTTTGTACAGATTCACAGGCATTTTGATTTGAGACCTCATTCAGCATAGGACTAGGTATGTTTGTTGACAACTCTCTTGATGAGAGAGTCATCTTCCTCCTCAGTCACCGGGGAAGATAATTAGGATCCATGGAATCCATATTACATTTATATTTGATATGCCCTTCAGCTTGGTATGGTGGCTCACGTTAAGTTCTGTGCCCTGGAAAAATATCTGAGATTTGTTCTGAAAAACTCTGATTCCCAAAAAGGATAAAATCACTTTTTCTTCAGCAGAACCTCTTGAGTTATACTTCACTAAGTGTTTTGCCAAGGTAATTTAAAGGCAGCAGTGTCTTCTCTATGCTGTTACACTGGATACAAGAGTCGGCTGAATGCACTTTGCTGGGAATTCTCCCTAATCTGCCCCTCTTCAAGCGTCTCTAGTCAGAACTGCCCGGGATGATCCCATCTGCAGCATCCTAGCTCAGTTTTGGTAGCACTCACCTTTACAGAGCAATGAATCCTTCTACATTTTTTGTTCCCATCCCTTTCCCCCTAACACGATCATTTCTCATTGCAGGTAAATCATCTCACCTTGAGGTGTCTTGAGAGCCACCTCTCACCTCAGACACAGGATACATTTTGCACAAGAAAAATGGTGAGACAAAGTGTGAGCCAAGCTGTCCAGAACAGACACGAGGAGCTCACCTGCTTCAGCTTGGTCCCCACCATGGAAGCGCTGCTGTCCAGCACGAACACGACGTTCTTTGGCAAGGGAGGAAGATCTGTGGGGGCAAAGTAGTGCACGAAATACCCATTGAGGATCTGTGGAAGAAGAGCAAGGAAGTCAAGAATCAAAGGTAGATCGTTCGTGATGCAATGTTCCACATTTATCATTATGGGATATTTGGATGCTTTCTGTGACTCTACATTGGAGGATATGAATGCTGCTTGATATTCCTCTAAATTCTGGCCCCCTTGGTATCTCCTTTTAATTCAGTTTATCCAGACTGGATGAGCCAGCTGGAGCTCTCCACATCTCCTTCCATGGCTGACATTGAGGTTCCCTTCCAAATGCAGCAAGGATACAACATATGTGCCCACGGATCAGAACAACAGGCACTGGAGCAACTGGCCTTGTATCCAGATACGTACAGCCAGTATATTGAGAAACTGAAAAGCAGACACAGAACAGAAGCTCAGTGAAGTAGGGTTTTAAGTCCATCTTGTGGCTGCCAGATGACTGGTTTTATTTTGGATAGTTCTTACAAGATGGAGGGGTAGCCTTCACTTGGAAAGCATTTTCTAGGAATTTGGAGCAGGCAAGACAAATGAACCATCTCAGGTACAGTTAATAAACCAGAAAAAATGAATCATGTGTACAGTACCTGAACATCCCCAACACCCAGCTCCCTGTTGACATCATATCTAATTATGAAGTCTCCCAGAATTCCATTTCGGGCGATCCTGGTTTGCTCAACAACACTGGGGTTGAATGTAACCTTAGCTAAGGTTTTGGTGTGCCCAATGACAGTAGAGGGAGGAGGAGACACACCACCTGTTAAGATAAAACCACAATATTACAGGTTTTTCCCACTGCCTTACAGATGTCAAAGCACAGCACAGGTGCTGTTGCCATGGAGCCAGGTCAATCAGCACAGCCACTCACTGAGATTGAAGATTCAGCTCTCCAGTCATAAAAAAAAGAGAGATTAAAAAATAAAATAACCCCTCTCCTCTAACTTTAAACTGGAACCCATCTTGCAGTGTTATCAGGGATATAAATGTTCACACAAAATTCCTGTGTTCAGTTTTGTTTGGCCAAACACACAACCTCAGACATGTACCTGCTGTTCATTCCAGCCAGCTCTAGACATCCAGGATGCAGATCCTACACCTGAGATCCTACCAGTCAATGCAAGTATGATTCATTTGACCTGTTTAAACATTTCTTCCAGGATTAGATGAATCGCTGTAGATTTTTTCCTCATTGATAATAAAGAATTTTTGCAGTGGCATGTTCAGGTGTGCTGCAGGGATGTGAGGTGGGATTGATCTGAGTGACTGATCCCTTGATTTGACAAGTGTCTCATATGTAATGTCTACATTTTAACAAGTCACCTTAGCTGCCTTTATGTTCAGCAAAAATTATCATTATAGTCACTGCAACTTCAGCCTAACTAATTCAGACAAAATCCAACACTGCCAGTACAGTCACACAAACTTCATCCCTAAGATGTAACTCATCCTAAACTATGAAAATCCTTCCTGAATCAATAAAGAGGGATGCACCTGGCAGAGGGCACCTCAGAGAAAGACAATTATTTAGGTCTGAGTCAACCTGCAGAAAACTCTCTCTGTATTGTTATCTGTGCTCATTCTCTAAAAGTTGAGGGAGGTGGAAGTTCCCTGTTGCCTCTCTGTGTAAACAAAATCCCACCTTACTCTCTTTTGGTTTGCCAAATGTTCTTTCCCTCTGAACTCCATTAGGACCCTTACATGAGATTGACCAGAGGTCAGATTTGGCCCCTGAACTTCTCCAGATTTTGAGGGCTTTCCCCTGTTTCCTAAATAGCTTTCGAAAACACAAAAATAGATTATCAACAGAAGTTGTTCTTGGGTGCTTTAACTCTCAGAGTGATTCTTAAAACACTCCTCTGAAGCACAGAAGTTCTATTATGTCTGCTCCTGGCCTGATTAGATATGGAAGGAATCAGCTGCTTAATTTTACTGTGAGGGGAAATCTCAAATCTTTGCCAAAAATGCCAAAAAAAATCTGTGGTATGACAGGGAAATTAGGGATGGGAGAGATTTAGTTCCAGTTCAGGTGTTCACAATGCAAATACCTACATCTAAGCTCATTTTCTAGGCTGCACTATGCAAGTGGAGATCAAGTAAAGACTGTGAGAGATTAGGGTATGATACATCTGGCCAGACAGACATCTGCTTTAGGATAATTTTAATTAACAGTAAATTAACAATACTGATCCAAATGACAAGGTGCAGGTGGTCTGGGAAAGCTCCACTCCAGGGGTTCCTATAACTCTGTTTATGTAATGAGCAGGCACTTCACCTTTGTAAAGGGCTTTGAGCAGCATTAAGGAAAGGCCATGTGACATCTGTGTGCAACATTGAACACAACCTCACATCCTGACCCCACAGTGATTTACAAAACCAGAAATATGTGATTATGTCTGTTTAACAAGTAGGAAAATGGAGGCATGGAGTGGTTACCTAACTTACCTGACTTCCCACAGGTCCACAGAAATGCCAGGATTAGGGTCCTTGGGTGGGTTTATGAAATGATTAGCCAAATCTGTAACTTTTACTCTGAAGTGCCATGTACAATCTAGGTTCCTCTAGGCAAAGGAATGAGAATAAGATTGATAAATCAATATCACTCTAAGATGTTACTTCCAGGATGATTTGGCTTTACTTTCACAGCTGTCCTGTGAGTACATTTGAAAAAAAATGCTCAAGACTGTTCTACTGAGATAGGGAAGGGTTTTATCACAGGCCCAACTTTTACACAAGTAAATTATAGTTAGAGCACCTGGACTGTGAAACAAACTACTCAGAAAATCCTTGTCCAAGGAGACTGAATAACAGATATCACTCAATTTCAGTAAAATCAAGAACTGACTTTGCATCACAGCTTCTCACGCTGTGCCAGCTACAATCGATTCATGCTGATGGAAACAGAGAGGGAGGTCCCAGCCAATACACTGAAATCACATAAGGACACTAGTTCTGTATCTTAGAGGGGGCTTATAAAATGATTACCCAGAGCTTTGACATTTTTTTCTAAAATCCATGTACAGTTCAGATTTCTCCTGGCAAAGAAAAATTATAAATCAACATCGCTATAAGATTTTACCTCAGTCTTGATCTGTTTTTATTTTTATAGCTGTCCTTTGATCTGATGAATCAACAGATGCAATATGTTTTTAATACATAATGCATCAGATTTGCTTGTATCTGCCTCCTTGAATTTTCCATCTGTCCTCTATTGCTTCCAGAAATCCCGTTTAACTGCCAGTGTGTGGGAAATGCCTAGAATACACAGAAGTGGCTTTGGAGTTAATTTATATTTTCTGATCTGAGTGTTTCATGTTACTTCTTGTCAACTGCTGAAAGGAAAGCCTGCTGTGGGTTAGGCTGCCTGGTCGTATCACTCCAGGGTGAGTGAGAATCAGTCGCACACTGGAAACAAGCTCCCTCCTTATTCCTCCTGCACATCCATGTCTGTGGCCTTTGGGCAGCACTTCCATGTTTCTCTGCCATAAATACAGTGATGGGTGAGGACAAGATGCTGTGCCACAACAGCATCAGCTCCAGTCTTAGCATTTCTACGGACCATTGGAAATCAGCTGATTTAGGTAGCAACTCCACGCCTCAGTTTCCCCACCTGTTAAATGAGCATAATCACACATAACCCATTTTTAAAGGCAATGTGGAATCTAGGTGGGACATATAGATCACATTGCCTCCCTCTACTGCTCCTCAAAACACTCCCTGAGGGTGACAAATGTCACCCTTTCTAACACAGACAGTGCTTTAGGGATCTCTGGAGAGGAAGTTTCCAAGGCTGTCTCACATAGCCATTGTAAGTGAAAAGAATTGCTGAGGAATTTCTCCCATCCTCTTCATAGCCACTCATCTCCATCCCTGGGACAGAAGTTAAAAACAAAAAAAAAAATGGTCTGAAAGAAAAGGTCCAAAAAATGGGTTTTTTTCTTCTTCTTTTTTTTTTTTTTTCTTGTAATAGCAAAAGTCAGGTCTGGAAGGTAATTTACCTAATTCATTCCGTGTTCCCAGACCAAAACCCTTCCTATTAAGTTTTTTGAAACAATCAGGAAACACTCCAGACCTCCAGTCATGGAAACTCAGTGCCTGCACTTGCCAGGCCTTTCCAGAGCTTCACTTTTCTCAGTTAGACATTTTCAATGTCTAATTTACATTTTTCCTTGTGGATTATAAACTCATGACTTCTTGTTCTTTTGGTTATTGACACAAAAGGCACAGTATCCTTTTCCTCCTTGCAACAGCCTTTTAAATTCTTGAAGACTATGTCTTCCCCCAGGTTTCTTTTTTAGGCAGCACTTGATATCTGGATCACAATTACTCTCCTCTGTTTATTGGCCTTGTTCTTTTTAAACAAGTGACAGAGAGAGAAAAATCTATGAGGTATTTCAGAGTCCAGAGTATGGATGAGCTCCAAATTCTTGGGCTGATTTGTGCTCACATTGAGGGAGTCAGTAGAGCCTTCAGACAAACTTTCCACTAAATTCAGCTGAAAAAGTAAACAGAGCAGGAAAAAGCATTTTCCAGATGAAATTGTGGTCTTCTCAAGAAGAACAGTTAAACCTAAATTATTTTGGAGTCTGGTAGAGTTGGGATCAGAGCTCAAATGCAAAGTTCGTCCTCTGCTGACATGTGGAAATTTCCAGACAGCTGTTATAAGAAATAAAAAGCTTTCTGAGACCTTTGACTTCAGAAAGAGACAGTGATCCTCAAGCAGCCTAGTGTCTCCTGCCCAAGCCCATGGCTAGTTCTCACAGGGCTGCACTGGAGGAGCAGGATGAGGAGAGCATCCAGGATATGATAAACGAGATAGCCCAATCAAATTTATAAAGGAATAAAATTTATTATGCGGCCGAAAGATCGGTCACGATGAGCCACGATATTGAGGAGCAGCACCGAGCCTGGGGTCGGTACTGGGTGAATGCGTACAGATCTGACCTCTATCGCATCAGATCTCCCCCGGTTCACCCCGACTGCCCCAGCCAGGGTGATTTTTATACAGTTTTTGGGGAATGACCACATCCAGTCCATTCTTCTCAGCCCTGAATCATATTCATGAGGTTCTTCTTTCACTGTACAGGGCTGGACAAAAAGGTTTCTGGGTGTGATGTGTGGTCCATCTTGCGATGAATTGTCCATCTCCGGATGACGACATTGGTACATCTGGCTCCTCAGTCTTCACAATAGGATTCCCAGAAACGTAATTCCTTGATGGCCGAGGTGTAGATATCAGGCGATAGCGATCAGGGCATCATCGTTCAGTCATGGTGTGAATGTTCCTGTGATACAAATCTGGCTTCACCTGGGATGGAATTCTCACCTATTGACTGAATAGGCTTCTTCTCCGACTGCTCTGGTGTTGTGAAACCCCTCCCTGACCAAACTGGTTTCAGGAGAGTTTTGAAACTTCTGGTTTTAAGGGGGCTGCAGCTTTTGATTCTTATAACTTTAATTCAATTCATATTTTAGCATGAATTTACAGAGTTCATTTATAACACAGGACATCATTCAGAAAGTGGCTCCGTTCTGAGGTCACCAGAGAAGGCAAGGATTATTGACCTCAATGTCTCCTGTGTTGGGGTTTGTATGTGACAGAAGACACCTGCACATGCCAAAAGATCGTTTCCAAAACTCACATGCCTAAATACCTTCCTTTGGGAAAAATACAACTCCCAGATGGAGCAGTGTGCACAGGAGTTACTGTCAAAGGAAAGATCCTAGAAAGACCTGTCATCACATTGTCTCTGCTCTCCATTCACAGAGGATGGATGTAGGACTTTCTCAGAGTCAAGAGAGAATGTATCCACGAATGAGGCTGGAGGAGACACTGGGATGCTCCTGGCTCAAACACTCAGGGGAAGCTGCCGATGCCCAAAGCACCCAGCCAGGCACCGAGGGCAAACACAGCCCAGCTCAGGCTGCAGCTGGAGTTGGACCAGGAAAGGAAAGAATCGAACCCTGGGAGGTGGGAACTTTGTCTCTTTGTCCTTATCGAGTGAACTCAGCTGTGATAACTCCCCTGCCTGGCAGTGCTGGGACATTCACGCAGAGCCTGAGGGTGCTCAGGCTGCTGATGGGCCATGATGGGCGGTAATTGACTCAACAGCTCAAATTTAATAGGCAACTGTATCTCCTTACAAGGTGTCAAAGACTCCCAAAGTGTCCCATGATCCACAACAGTCTATCATCTAGGTGTCCCCGATCCACAACTTTCCAACATCCAGTTCAAACTCCTTGCCCCAGGGCAGGTACAGGGGTATTCCCACCTGAACCTGAGTGAATACAAACCCAATAGATTGCACATTCTGTGGGTTTCCCTAGGATTTCCCTCACCACATGATGGATCTGCCCTGTGACCACCACACACTGAAATGGCAACAACTGAGTCTCATCACAAGTCTTTCACGTAGTGAGCTCTTTCTACTCTTATACATATTAAGTGATATATTTATGGTTTTATATTGTCATATTACTATAGATAATGAGAACTAAAACATATCTGTTTTCCTGTGCAATCAAGTTGTTCTAAAATAAATCCTACATGTGTGTATTTACAAACACTGATGAATTAGTGTTGTTTCGAGAACTTGGGTTACCCTCACCTTCTGGGGTGGGTTGTAACAGCTTGATGGCACAATATATTTTTCATCCAACACTCTAGCGGTTATTTATTAATACTTATCAAAATCTCATATTTTATCATTAGCTGTGAGATAGTTTAGACACAGGAAATTGAGGAAGAGAGCTTTCATGACATATTCAACCTCAAACCAGTCAGGCAGTACCATTTGCCAATGTTCCAATGTCCAGCCAAGTGCTACTGAAGAGTTTTAAGCCATGGGAATCCAAGAGAGAGCAGACATTTTTTCCTGATTTACTCCCAGTTTTACAGACTGTCTGCCAAGAAGTCCCTCTTTAAATGTGCGATTCACAATTCACCTCTCCTTCACTTAAAAACCCACAGCCTTCCCGGGAGGTCTCACTGGATGTGCAGATCCCATGCTCTTGGGTCTTTGGCTGCCATATGAGCAAGAAGGTTTTGCAGGGAGCACCTAATGGCTCTGATGGTTTGTTTTTGGATCCAGCTTGAGAGATGACAGCTGGAATACAGTGGACAACTACATGGGATGAGTCCAGAAAGAAAGGGTCTGTAATTGAATTGTGAACACAGATAAAGCACAGGGAATCTGAGTTTCAGTTGCATTACCCATCCTGCAACAGAACACCTATTTTATATGCAATTTACTGGATAGGGAGGATTACAGAATCCTACAGCTCAGGCCCACTTTTATATGAGCTCTTTGAAATCTGAAGCATGATGCCAAGAATGTCAGTGGTCCCAGATTGCCATTTGGAGAGTGAGTTACATGAGTTTTCCCTGTATGTCATTTACATGTAGGAATTTCCATACTGCTCTGGACCAATTGTGTGCCTGCTCTACTTAGTCTGTCTCTAACCTTAATCAGTGCCAGATGTCTTGCAGGAAACCATATGCCAACAATGCACTGTGATACTCCCTGATAGGTGAAAAAGGCTTCTTGCCTCTCCTGATGAGGAGCAGAGCACATTGATCACACGGCACGTGGATGTACAACACAGAGACTAATGAGGCTTGGCCTGAAGATAGTCCAAGTTACTGAACGCCTTGATCTCACTGTGATTTGGATGAAATCAGTAGGATCCCACTGAGCAATCAGTTCAACTCCAGTTCACATGCTTTCTGTTCTTTCTGTGGCAGACATTAACAGCTCCAGTGATTTTGCTGTCACTGTGTCGCTTGGAGTCACTGAAGGTCAAGTCCCAAAAGATTCTGCATCCTCCTTCCATCCTTCTTTTTTGCTGTTTTTTGACAACCCATAGCAATCACAGTATCATGAGCTGTTGGTTTACACCGGAAAAAATTACCTTTACAGTGTCTGAATGGTGAGCAAGGACGGTTAGAGGTAAGAGCAGATGCTCAGATAGCACTTAGTGCTTTGGCAAAACATGGACTTTCCTCTTGGAATTTCCCATGTTCTGAAGTGCAGGATTTCCTATCTGCCTTGGCATGGATGGATGGAAAAAACAATTCACTTAAAATAAACAGTTCCCAGGAGATGTGGAGGCCAGGGAAGAGCCTGCTCCAGTGCTGAGCACAAGGCCCAAAGGCCCAGCTCAAAGCTCATAAAGACAATAGCAAATAAAAAGGCCTATTGAGATGAATGGGATTGGCCTTTTATTCATTAAGCTTCAAAGTCCTCACAGGCTTATGAAGAGATACCACACAGACACAGTCATCCAGAAAAAATAGATCCAACACTGCCAGGCCACTTCCTGAGGAGTCACCAAGGCCCCACAAATAACAGAACCATGGGTCATAAAATCTCTCCTTACCTTCAGCTTTCCCATTGCCTTTCTGCTTGCTGTTCCGAAGGGGAGGCACCTCCAGGGACACTATTCCTGAGTTCTCCAGGATGTTCACCTCCACTCGTAACCTCCCCACCAGCTGCTGCGGCCGGATGCTGACAGTGTATTCGTATTTCCCCAGTCTCCTTTGCAGAAGTTCTTCATAATGCAATAAGAACCTGGCCTGCATCTTGCGAGGAATGAAGACAGAGGCCTTGAATGTCTCATAGCCGTTCTCCCTGGAAGGAAAATCCAAAGACACCTTCACATCCCATACACATCACACGTTACCTCCTTCACGTCCCGCTTTGGTTTTGCCTTACCCTCTTCCCCTATAAATAATCAAGTGAATCTTCCCATCAAATCTTGTTGAACACCTGTTGCATTTACCATTGAACTTTGTTCATTTACTGCTTTATATAAATAAAGTACATTGTTGCTTCCCTCTTGCGTGAAGTGGATGACTCTGTCCGTGACAGCACCCTAATTTTCCTTTCTGTTATTCAGGAAGTAACGAGAATTCTTTCCCCCAGCAGTACATCCTGGAACATCTTGGAATTTAAAAAGTTGAGTGGCAGGGTTAGAAAAGGCCACACGCAATTTTACATGTTTTGGAGTATGGGAATGACACCAGGCAGTGCAGATAACATTCAGCTTAGCTGCTCCTTCCTATGAATCCATGGATGGGCATGCCAAGGCAGCCAAGATAAAGGTGGCAGGAGAGTGCATCCCTTTCCAGAACACAGCCAAATGCACAACACTTACCTTCCCTCTGTGGGGCTCAGAGGTTTCTTGTGCCTTTCTTTGTCATCGCTGCTATTTTTCTTTACTTTCCCTGTGACCTCTCCATAATAAGTCTTGTTGCCAATGCTCCTGGAGAGATCAGAGATGTCAGCATGGTCACTGTGCACCCAAGTATAATGACAGTCCTACCTTTAATAAATATTTAGATAAATGTATGCGCCTATGTTGCTGAAACTTTCTCTCGAAAGGTTTTTGAGGTCTTGAAGAGATTTTTCTCATTCAAATCAGAGAGAAGAGGAGAAGGAAGTGGTTAATAGACATTCAGATGGGAAATAGAGTAGTTTCCCTCCCTGTTTACATTGAGGATTTGAATTTATTATCCTGGCATCCACAGACTTGGTCTGTGCACCACTTACTTACATGGTAAAGTTGGAGATGAAAGCTGCAGCTGGGATCTGCATCTCAAACACTGCTTCCCGTGCCTCAGAGCCGCTGTTCACCATGGTGCAGGACACGGTGGTGAAAGCATACCGGGAAATGATCGTGGATCTCACGTGGAACTCTGACATCCGAGGCCTGGTTTCCTGTGGGAATCAAAAGGTCACCTGTAAACAGACAGCTGGATAATTCAATGTTTCAATGGATTTAATATTTAATATGCACTAGCAAACTCCTATCCAATGAGTATTAGACCTCCTGACAGCAACAGGCAAGGTGGGCTTATCCTCAAAATTTCAGGCGAGCTGCAAACAGTAAATCAGGAATGTGGTACTGCCTTTGTTCATGCACAGAGGCCACCAACATTCTCCAGTGCTTGGGAAGGGTCTGAGGGCTCTGCTTATGCCAGCTTTTAAGTTGTGAAACTCCCTGACAAAATCCGTCTGTGTCCTAAACTGAAGCCCTCAGCTCTGACTGTGTGAGAGGATCAGGATTATTCCCTTGTGGCCTGGCAAGAGAAGACCAAAGTATGTCCCCATGGGGTCCATAACTGTGTCACAGACCCTGCCCTGTGCACTGTGCACAAGAGCAGATGGAAGACTTCTTGAAAGACTGGCATCACCGTGTATGAAGCAGCACCTTCAAAGTCACCCAGTCAGATCCATAAGTTATGTGAACAGAGAAACTGCTGTCAATGGAGTCAACTGAGTCCTCCTCTGCTGAGAGTCCATCCTGGAAGTCTATGCCAATGGATGAAGAGATTTAATAAAAAACACTGACATTGTGACATTTCAAGCAAAATATTTTAAGCTTTTTAGCCCACACTGGACTCCTTCCAGCAGAGAAGCAGCAGAGACAGCAGTGAATGACACATGATGTAGCAATGGAAGCTGAAAGCCAATTTCTGCTTCTTGGGAATGTGTTTTCATGCACAAGTCCTGAGTTGGAGCACTTCTCCAGACTAATGTCTTTTCTGACAGCAACATCTCCATGGAGCTCAAATATTTTCTTCCTGGAATACTTCAGTGTACTTAACTGTAAGCAGCCCTTGAAAAAGAAAAATCTGTACATCGACTTACACAATCAAAGACCAAACCCTCAAAAGCAGAAGGGAGATAAAGGGTAAAATATACTGTAAATACGAGCAACCTCACTAAGCCAAATACAGTGAGACTCTTCCTATTGAGGTTAATAAAAACTCACAGTCACGTAAGAGTTGTGAGTACAAGAACAGGCTCTTCAGCTGCATGTCCAGGCTTTCTTTCAGAACAAAAATAATTTTGGCAAACAGCTAAAGAAAGGGAGCACATGTTTGTCTGAGTATGAAACAAGAACATTTCTGCAGTAGCTGATGGCATCAGAAGTAACTGAGCATCCAACCAACCAAGCTGCTGGGCTAGTGAATTCCAGGCAAATGGAAGAATGAGGATCCACTGGAAACACAGATCTACCAACAGATTTGGCATAAAGCCCTGCCTGCCTACACTTCCAAGGCTTGGAAAGACTGATAATGTGTCTCAGATTAACCTGATCATGAGAGATATCTTAAACTGGGGAATGTGCTCTGTGTCCAGAATCCTGCTCAGCTCACATGGAACACAATGGCAAGAGATTAGAACTTCCAGGGTAGGATTCACCTCACTGATTTTAGGCTGATCAGTGCAATGGATCTGTGGATCTAGACTAGAACACCCCTACATAGATTTAATATCCCACCCTTACACCACTGCTTAATTAACTGTTGTTAATTAGAACTAGATCCTGCTGTTCTTAGGACCTTCCCTGATACAAAGGTATGACTTCCCAGCTTCATTATCCTGAAGATGGAGAGGATGGGGAGTTTTGATTGAAATAGAGTTGTAGGAATGTTTTCAGATATAATGAGCTGATGCCTCATTCAGTCTTCCATGCCACTAATTGCCTGTGGCATAGCAAGGGACACAGAGATTTAATAACAGAAGTTATAGAAAGAATCAGAAACTACAGCAAATTCCTTGTTTTCAGACCTTCTGCATTCACCCCTGTGTGCTGCAGTTCATCATAAACTATGGGTTTGTGTGTAGCTGACAGATGATCAGCAAAAGAGGATCAAGCCCTTTGCCTTTTACTTGAGATACAAGTGGCTCTGCAGTGACCTGTCTGACACTGCAAATGCACTGATGGATTCACAGGAACACAGAAAGTCTTTCAAATGTGACAGAGAGCTTCAACTTGTACTTGCCCTTGTTATGACAGCGGGAGAATGGTTGTGTTGGGTGAGAAAAAAGCAGTTCTAACCCTGTAGCCTTTCATTGGCAGAGGCCAACAGCATAGGCTTAGAGAAGAGTGTAAAATCAGTCCAACCTGCACTGATACTACCCAGAAAAATTCTCTCAGTTTTCAGTAATTTGTGGCTGAAGGACCTCCTGAGTCAAGGGTGGTATTTTGGTGGTATATTGTATCCTGTGGATTTTTTCTACTACTTGACAGAGTTGCTTTTTGAATCCATATACAGTTTAACATCCACAGCGTCCTGCTGTAAGGATTTCCACAGCTTAATGGTATTTTATATGAAAAAAAAAGTCACTTAGGGTTTTTTTGCTAAATCCATTCTTTGCTGGCTTCAGCTGATCTCTGTTACAGAACCACAGAATGGTTTGGGTTGGAAGGGACCTTAAAGACCATCCAGTTCCAACCCCCTGCCATGGTCAGGGACAGCTTCCACTAGACCAGCTTGGTCCAAACCTTGTCCAACATGGCCTTGGACACTTCCAGGGGTGGAGCAAATATCTCTGTCTCACTGAGCAAACTCCAGTTCTGATATCCTTACAATCTGAGGAATGGCAAAAAACCACAACAAAAAAAAAAGACATTCAACACCCTTCCCTCTTCCTGGTGGATAGGAGTTGCTGTTGGAGAAATTAAACACTGAATAAGGGCATCCCATGGAGCTGAGGATGAAAAAACTGGTTCATCTTCCCATCCCTGAAAGGGATCTGATATTCCCTTTATATAGAAAATGTAAATGGTGGGGCACAGGCTGTTTCCAAACAGGTTGCTCAGTCAGGCTGGGCAGGCAGCCCGAGTTCCACTCTGTGATTCCTGTGCTGCATTCCCTGGAGTTCTTGCACAATCCATCAGTGCCTGGTGCTCTGACTTACAGCTGCACAAACGCCTGTTTGTTTTCTGCACCTTTTATTAAGGCCTTTGGAAGATGAGAGGCAGCTCAAAGGGGAAAAAAAAGCAAAACAAACTATTTGTTTAAAGTTATTATTACCGTGTCCCTATTAAAAGTTAAGAGAGGGAATGCCAAGGCAGCAGATTAGCACACTGCTATGAGGCAGGTTGGCTGGATGCTTTTTGGAGGTGTCCTGGTTGTGATGATGAACTGGCAGCTGAAATTTTCTCGCCAAACAAATTATTTTATTCTTGTTTACATGAAATATTTTGGAAAGACGGAAAAAGAGCTGAATATAAATGAAATCCATTCCGTATTTTTGCCTCTATCAGTTGCTTTTGTCAAAACAAATTGACTGTCTCTCAGATTAGAAGTAAGAAACTGGTAATAAGGCTGAGAGTTTCTCTCTAGGCTGCTGATTGCAATCTGTTAAAGATGAAGAGGACCAGAAGCTGTTAAGGTGATGGCTGCTTGGTGAAATAAGTTCTATCAGGTCTCAACTGGGAAGTCCCCCAGAAAAGCCAGAAAAATAACTGGCCACGAACAGCAATTCCACTGGCTGCCTCTCTAGATTGAATTTTAGATTTCTGTGCTGAAGGAAGGATATTGGCTTCCTTGTTTTCTTCCTTTCTTCAGTGGATTTTGGCAGAGAACAACAGATCTTCAAATTTAAAAGCAAACTCTCCCTTTCCCTTCAAATTCAATGAGATTTCATCAGGCTTATGTTTACTGCATTGCTAAGGTTTGTAACTGCTTGAGAAGATGGATTTGGTAGTATTAGAAGAACCTGTACCTGTTGCATTGATCAAAATGAAGATTTTTCTTTTTTTCATTACCCAGAATCTCAGTCTACCATCCCACAGTTCATTCCTGGGCACAGGGATGCACACACACACACACGTTTCATTTCATAGGGAAAGTGTAGCTCCCATGAGGTAAAATAACGACAGGGTGTGATACGTACCAGCCTCTGCAGGAATTTGGCCTGTCTTGGGACACGGCGGGCAACCTACAAAGAGTTAAGGGAGTTAGTGGATTCTGTTCAGCTTACAGCAGACATGTCACTTGTTTAATCCCAGACACGGGGCTGTGTGACTGATCACCCGTGGCCAGGTTCAAATGTTCCTCTGGTTAAAATTAAAACCTGAGTCTCTTCTAAATTAACAGACCCAGTGATCAAAGCTCAGCAGTGGAATGTGGCTGTCTCAGGCAAGGAGGTGCTGGGTGTTTTGCAAATGGTCTAGCAGAAGATGTCCCTGCCCATGGCAAGGGCTCAGAACTGGATGATCTTTAAGGTCCCCTGCAACCCAAATAATTCTATCATTCTAAACCTAGTTTAAATTAATGTTACAGCTTCAACTGTATAAATATTAGCTCAAGAGCAGACCTGCTGCCTAAATACTCTCCACAGGTACTGCATATTTATTGTGCAGTGACAGAAAAACAGTAGTTATTTGCAAAAATGGAATAAAGATATTGAAATTCAGCCACAGACCTTATTATGAAACAAAGTGCTTCACCTATGACAATGTAATCACACTCACTGTCTCACCTTCTCATCAGCTTCTCTGCCTTCTTCTCACATGGTGCGAGACTCAGCTCAACTACATCTCCAAATCAAGTCCCTCCCCAAAGCAAGCCTTTTGTCAATGAGGGAAGCCAACTGCTGTCTTAAAATATCAGTGGAACCCCAGAGAGCAGAAGAATGCACCAATACATTTTTACCTGATTTGTCCTTTCTGTTGATTTACACTGAAATAGATGCAGCCCTTGCCAAAGAGATGATTTTATGTCTGTTTATATCGTGCATTGAAAAGCTCAGGAATGCCCAATGGGGAAATTAAAGTTTCATCCACGAGAATGTTTACTATTTCCTTCTGCATTATTTTAGCCAATATCCTGTAAAATTAGAACCAAGGAAAAACAGGTTCCTCAGGAAAAGGAGAGGAGAGGAGA
>WEKY01002837.1:128387-183546 GCA_013390045.1 Picathartes gymnocephalus
AGGAGAGGAGAGGAGTGGAGAGGAGAGGAGAGGAATTGTTTGCATCTTAAGTTTTGGAGGAAACTTTCTCTCTGGGTCTGTTATCTCAGACAAATAAACCCCTCAGGAGCCTGCTGTGAGGGGCTGCAGAGTCTCCATCACTGCAGGTTTTTCAAAACAAGACAGATAAATGTCTGTGTAGTTGGTCCTGCTTGGAGCAGAGCCAGGGATGAGAAATCAATAGCCCTCAGTATTTTTTTACTGAAGGTTTACCTTTTGGAATAAATTCACCTGTTGTTCTGTATGGAATGGTTGCAGGGGTTTTTAAAGAATAATCAGTGAAACTGGAAACTTCGTTCCTAGTTTTATCTTTCGTCACCAAAACCCATTTTGTTTGCTTTCTTAATTGCTTAAGAAGGCTCTGTGTGACTTGGCTCCTTCAAGAATCACCTTTTAAAGTCTTTGGAATATCCAGTGGACATCAGCGAGGAGCTAAGGATCACCAGATAGCAGTATCCTGTTTTCTAGGACTTCGTGACTCCTGCCAAAACCCTGTTGCAAGGTCTGTTATCAGTCTGTTGGACTGTTCCAATCAGGCAGCTTCACTGGCATCATCTAATGGAACAATTTCCAAATTACCATCAACCTCTAGCTTTAAAGCCTTCTGACATACTCATTAAAGGCAGATAATTGCTAGTAGCGACCCCATAACTTATTGCCATCTCTTAGTCCTAGCATGGTGTTTGGGATATAAGCTGTGCAGTGGATTTGTTTCTAGTGCAGTATCTGCTGCCTGTTCTCAGCCTAGCTCAGGTATCCAGTGAGGACAGACAGATGTCCTCTTCTAGCTCTGGCTGTCCCAGGGCACCAGGTCACCACACCTATTTACACATCACTGCTTCTCTGGTGGAAGTAAGTGTTGCCACTGCCCTGTCAGCAGCACAGCTCCTGTGAAAACCCTCGTTTGCCTCAAGCAGCATCAGCCAGGTTATCTCAGCACTGTGAGCCAGTTCTTTGCGCTCTGCAACTGATTTTCCCCCTAAAGCAGGTGAGCGATGCCAGATACCACTCCACTAGCAGTGGTGGAGATATTCTCTCCCACTTGGACAGGTGGGTTTGTAAAACAGTGTTGGTTTGCGGTGGAATTCACCAAAAAGGAATATGCACCCACAGTAATCAGGATTGACAACAAAGTTTTTGGTGTTCCCATAGGAGGGAGATGTGGATGCTTCTGGAGAGGGATTCTTTCTATTCTACGTGGGATAGATACAGATACACATGAAGAGTCTCACCCTTCCCACCTACTGCATGGCAGAAGATGCCAAATACAGACAAATACTGATATTTTAGATACACTGGAGTATCCCACCTGACCTTCAGCAATGCATAGGCATTCCATAGTTCCTGCATTGTACCTGTCAGGCCCACATGGGTGTCTCAGATGCTACAGAGCCTCTCAGATCTGATCAAATGTAGATAACTGACTGATGCCCTAAGTGACCCAAAGTCACAAGTGGTACCTCTTATGTACCTGACAGATGAGAGCACAGACCTGAAGCTTAGGCTTTTATAGAGTCAGAGTGCTTTGGATTGGCAGGAACCTTAAGGATCATTTAGTTCCAAACCCTCTGCCATGAGCAGGGACACTTCCCACTTGAAATGGATCACAGCCTCCACAACAACACCCAAACTCTTGCAAAAAGTTCATTGCTCTTTCAATCCCGTTTCCTCAGAAAATCTAAGCCACACAATAACACAACATAACAACCCTCACTTGTAGAATATATTTTTTTCTTTCATTGTCAAGAAGCATTTTAGAACTGAAATTCATGTGGTTTGTTTCATCCAGCACGAGTTAAAAATCAAATACAGTGAGAGCATAGGCAGAAAAAACTTTCCCCGGAGCTTGAAATACACGGAATTACTCAGACTGGAGTGTGGCCAGGACACTGCGTTAACTCCCTTGTCCCTGTGAAATGCCTCCTTAGCAGAGCCGTGGGGATGGATGTCAGAGCAAACCCGTCCCGGGGCAGCAGCACCATCACGGGAGGGCGATCTCCTAGCTTAGCACCTCCAGCACAACTCCATGCTGGTTGTAGCACCTCCCTCGGAGCTGAGCTGCATGGACAGGTGGAATAAATGCGGTTTTATCAGACTGCCCCGCATGTCAATACTGCTGGTGAAGAGGGGACAAGCCAGCCGCGGCCACCTGATGCTCCCGAGCAATCACCGCCTTAAAACCTACCTGCTCCACGATGCTGTAGTCCGCCAGCAGCTGCTCCTCCAGGTACCTGGCCATCAGCTCCGAGTCGGGCTGTCCCGCCGAGGGGGAGAAGCCCCAGCAGAGGCACAGCCAGAGGATCATGGTGGAGGGGAGGGAGCGCCGGGGCTCCTGCCCCGCCGTGAGAGCAGAGCCCCGCTGCCGCCTGCGCTGCCGGCCCGCCTGCGGGAGCCTGACAGGAGACACAGCGACCCACCCTCTCCTCCTCCTTCCCGGCTCGGGACCGGCCCCTTTTCCACTCAGGGCGGCCTCCTGTGCTGCGGGGAATCCTCGCAGGGTTCGCGTCCCCAGCCGGGGGTCCCTCAGCCGGAGCTGCCGCCGTGCCCCGCTGGGCTCCGCGCTCTTCGTCAGCCCCCTTTTGTCTCCTGCAGCACAGGGGCGATGCTGGGCGTCCCCGAGGTGCTGTCCCTCGTCGTTTCGGCACCTACAGCCCCTCTCAGCGAGGGGAATGCTGAGGGGACAGTTCCTACACCTGGCTGGGTGTTGAGTGAGGGTCAGGATGGTGCCCCAGTGCCGGTGTTTCCTACCCACTCCCTTAGGGAGCACAAGCCCGGGAGATGCTGCAAGGATGGGGCTTTCGCAAGGGCTTGTAAAGCTCTCTGGTTCCACCCTCTGTGAAGGGAAAGCTTCTCTTACACCCCATCTGGAGAGCCCTGGCTGGTTTAGGAAAGCTGCCCCCAGGGCAGGGCAGGGCAGGGCAGGGCTCCCTCTGCACCCTCACCTTGGCAGCCGCCTGACCGCCAAGGTGACCAAGACACGTAATTCCACCCCTCTCTTGCCATCCCAGCTGTGCCTCTCAGCTGGACAAAGCCCGTTTCCCGAAGGCAGAGACCTCTCCTGCGAGACCAGCCCCGGGTGAAGGTGGACACTCGTGGCACAGGCTGGTTCTGCCTGGCAGCTGCCAGGGGCATTCCTGGGACGTGGCAGTGCCAGCAGGCACCGACCCGGCAGCTCTCACCCCCAGGCATTTGGGAACTTGTATCTGCAGCTCTTACCTCACCCAAAATCAGGTGTATTTGCTACTTTGTTTTTCTCTGACAGCAGTAACTTCTCAAATCTAGCAGACTCAAACTTCCTCTTTTTGCTTTATTTTGGTTTTTTTGTTCGGTTTCTTTTATTTCTTTTTGGCACATGCTCTCTTCTGCACCCACAAACCTGACATAATTCAAACCACTGTATTTGCTTTTTCCTTTCCAGCTCTGGGCCACCAGGGACTGAAGGTGTTGTGCTTCATCTCCCATCCATGGCAGTGACAGTCCAGAGTGGCTCAATGTCTCTCTGGCCTTGCTGAAGCTTTGTGTCCTCCAAATCTGGCAGATGTTTTGGAGGAGCTTCCCATTCAGAAGGGAAGAGGGCAGCTGGAGATGGAGCAAAGGAAAGGTCATGGTCAGCACCTTTGGAACTCCGCATTAACAAATTGGTGGCTCAAATTTAGGCTGAGGTGACATCACATTCACACATGAGCCCCTGTTGGCATTGCCAGCAGGAGGGAAGGAATAAAAAACCTGTCCAGTCCCTTTCCCACTGGCACCACTGGCAGATGCAAAGGCCTCTGTAGTGGCCACATCCTCAACAGGAGCTGCAAAGTTGAGCAGCACTCTAGGGAATGATGAAAAGCTGATGTTGGTGGGGAAGAGAAGATGCTGGGAGAAAGCAGGAGGGAGGCTGGGACAGGATGCTTCAGGCCCCCAGAAACACCCCGAGTGGTTGCTGTACTGATTTGACCCCTGCCAGAAGACAACTGAGGCATTTTCTTCAGCTCCTCATCATTTCAAAGTTCAGTGGAAGAGGTCTCAACCATCTGTTTGTGCATCAGTGAAGACTCTAAGCAATCGTTCAGTCTGAGACCTGGTTTAAGGACACACCAAAAAAAGGGTTTTAAGTATTTTTAATCTGTTTCCAGTTAGTTTCAGCTCCCGCATATCTTGCCTAGCTCAGACAGAGAAGTGCATGGGAGCAGCATGGGAAATAGGACTGCAGCCTCCTGTGCCCTTACTACTGTCATTAGATTGTCTCAGCCTGCTCTGTCCATGTTTCAGTAACCTGGGATGTATAAAAGTCTTGTGGTGTATGCTTAGAAATGCTGAAAACAGGCATCCAAACCAATACATGAAGCATGATTTTCCTCCTGTGCCAGAGAACCTAAAGGGAGTCAAGACACCTCTGTAAAAGCAAGACAAAAGTAGCCTGCTAACCCTAGGGGTAACAGTAGTTTCTGGTCAGGAAGGGGAGATGCTTGCCAGTTTGAAATGATCATTGCACAGTCAGGAGGCATTTGAAATACCGACCAAATCTCACCAGCTGCAGCATTTGGCCACTCTGCATCTCCCACTGCCCAGGTGGGGATCTGAGGGCCAGGATGTATCAGAACAGTGAGACTCTGCAAAGATGCTGCAATACAGCTGAGCCTAAGCACACCTGGTGAAAGGAAGGTACTCAAGCCACAACAGGATCCCCCAGCAGGTACAGGATAACCAACAGGCATGAGAGAGCGAGCTGGGAAAAGCACTTCCCTTCCTAAAGGGATTAGGAACAGCCAGTTCTGCTGCCCTCAGCAAGGGCACGTAAGGACACAGCACGTGGGCAAGACCAAGGAGTGTTTCAATGTGGTTCAGATGCATTTAGGTTTGCTGAGTGAACATTGAGCCTGGGGTCTTGATTGTTCACATTATCCCCTCTTCCCCCTCCTTGGAACACATTCTCCTGTTTTGGGGTGTGAACATGGCAGGCACAGTTCTGGGAATGCTGGTGGAGTCCAAGAAAAGCAGTAACTCAGGTGTGTTCACATCAGACATGTTCGATGCTGACTTTTGCAGACTTAGCAAGAAGAGCAGCTGTTCTTTGGATGGGGGCTCAGCAAATTAAATTTCCTGGCGTGCCTGCAGCCAGCATGAGCAGAGACAGCAGAGAGAGAGGCACGATCCAACAGCTGAGCTTTCACACACATTTCACCTGGAACAGGTCATTTTATATCAAGGAGCCTCTCTGTGTTGACACACAAATATGAGCACCTTGGTGACCTCATGCAGGGTTAAATGCCCAACCAGAAATGTCTGAACCAACAACTAAATGTACACAAAACACCAACAAATTTTACCATTTAGAGGGATTCAAAGACAGCATTTGGATCAAGAAATTGGCAAGAGTCCCAAAGGGTTACACAGGTGTAGTCATAGATAAACGTCCAGAGGTAAAATTAATTACCATGAAGTTCAGGGAATTGCATTCTCTATTTTCCTTCAGGTCTTAATCTAAGCAATCTTCTCCGAAACATCTGGGTGGGACCTGCTGGTACCCAGTTCTGACACTCTTGAGAGGTGTTTGTGTTCCTGAAAGAATCACAGAATGGTTTGGGTTGGAAGGGACCATAAAGATCATCTAGTTCTAAACTCTCTGCCATGGGCAGGGATGCCACCAGGTTGCTCAGGACTTTGTCCAACCCGGACTTGAAAACTTCATCTTCTCTGGGCAACCTGTTCCAGTGCCTCACCACCCTCTGCATAAAGAATTTCTTCCTAATATCTAATCTGAACTTCTCCTCTTTTAGTTTAAAACTGTTACCCCTTGTCCTGTCACTAAATGTCCAGGTAAAAGGTCTGTCTCCCTCTTTTTCATAAGCTCCCTGTAAGCAGTGAAAGGCTGCAAAAGGTCTCTCCACAGCCTTTTCTTCTCCAAGCTGAACACCCCCAGCTCTCCCAGCCTGTCTCCATAGCAGAGGTTCTCCAGCCCTCAGAGCATCTTTGTGGCCTTCTCTGGACTTGCTCCAACAGGTCCATTATTTTTGGCGTGTTGAGGACTCCAAACCTGGATGAAGCACTCCAGGTAGGATTCCATGAGGGCAGGGAAGAGTAGGAAGGTATTCTCTGAGGTCCCAGTGGCTGCTGATCTCCCTGCTGCCATTAGCTGTGTGCACCATGGCCCAGCAGAGCGATTCAAAACTTCCAAATCTGGTATTATTCTGATGAAAATCACCCCAAGTCTCTGCAAAAGGGCCTTGGTGCTGGGATGTCTGACTGTGTCTGGGGCACTGCTGATATAAATAATTTCCCAGAATGGCTGGTGTGTGATGGGATTAATGTCAGGGCAGTCACACCAAGCCTGTTCCTTGCAGGTACACCATGTTGTCACCTGGATCACTGGAAATTTCCACATACGAAATTCAATATGGGGAGAGGAAGCTGGCTATCTCATCAGACACAGAAATCGTGGCATTTCTCCCCGGGTGCAAGCCAGACTGGGACAATTTAATTATTCTGAGGAACAGGCTCTGCACAGCACTAATTCCAAGTGGTTCAGGGCAGACAATTCATGAAAATTTCCTTCCAGAGGAATCCCAGCCATGAGAGGACAACTCATGGATCAGCCCGATGGACACGTAGAACAAAATATTCTACTGAGATTCTGTCCTCCTCATGAAGTTCTGGGGAGGTTCACCTAAACTGATGGTAGGGCTCTGAGCATCCTCAGCACTTGTTTCCCCTTGTCCGTATCTTGAGAAGTTTCAGCTTTTTGGGTTCTTTTGGGCAGTATATTTGAGCAGTTTGTGCCATCTAGTGGTCACACTAATTTCCCAATCTTGGTATTTTTTACCAAAAAATGCTGAGCCGCATTTAGCGGTTGTGAGAGGACTGAAATAAGGCGTTCCAAACTTGTTTTTTAAAATGAACTTTGTTCTAAAGGGACTTTTTAATTTCTTCAAAGCAACAGTGATTTGGTTCTTGGTGCAAGGGCTCAGATGACTCCAGAACAGCTTTAGGTTTCTGATGAGACAGGACTGCTCACCCTAAAATAGGAGCCCATGTGTGAACAAAACTCAGCTTATACACAAAATTCAAGCTAAACTAGGTACCATCAACACAGCAAAGCCTGGCTGCCCTGTCCTGCTGCTCTTGCAGCCCTGGAGAAGCCCTGTCATAGCTGTATGTCTGATCCCACCCATGGAGGGTTTTCCTAAGCTAACTTTGAGGTAGTTAGCTTAAATACTGCCAGATTGTACCACAAATAATGGTGTCAGCAGGACAGGGCAGTGACCATCCCCCTGAGTTCCTCAGTGGTGAGGCCACAACGTGAATCCTGGATTCAGTTTTGGGCCCCTCACTACAGGAAGGAAATTGAAGCCTAGAGTGTGTCCAGAGAAGGGAACAGAGCTGGGGAAAGGTCTGGAGCACCATAAGGGAGCTGGAGGGGCTCAGCCTGGAGAAAAGGAGGCCCAGGGGTGAAGTTGTCACTCTCTACAACTCCCTGACAGGAGGGTGCACCCAGGTGAGGGTTGACCTCTTCTCCCAGGTGACCAGCAACGGGATGAGAGGAAATGGCCTCAAGTTGCACCAGGGGAGATCTAGGTTGTAACATTAGGGAAAATCTCTTCACCAAAAGTGGCGTCAAGCACTGGAGCAGGCTGCTCAGGGCAGGGGTGGAATCACCATCCCTGGAAGTGTTCAAAAAATGCATGGATGTGTAACTTGAGGACCACTGTGGTAGACTTGGCAGTGCTGGTTTAATGGTTGGACCAGATGGTCTTGAATGTCTGTTCCAACCTAAATGATTCTGTGATTATTGAAAAACCCTGCTCCCATCCTCTCCAGTCTCCTCCTGTGCACTCCCCTTCTCCAAACACATCACTTCTTCCCCCTCTCTTACCTGGCAGAGAGCTGAAAGACCACTATTCTGCTGGCATTCCTTGTGAATTTCTGCATGTATTTTCAGGGCTTAGACTGAGAAATAATCTGCGGAAAATAAGGAGAAAGGATGAGTAACAGCAGATTTGTGCCACAGAAATTTTTTAATGAAACAGCAAAGTCTAACATAACATAGGGGAAGATAGGAGAGTATTATTAATATTATATAATGAATATAATATAATACAATATAATATACAAGAAAATATAATGTACTGCAGTGGCATATAATAATTACTACAGTATCATATCATATCATATCATATCATATCATATCATATCATATCATATCATATCATATCATATCTATGTATTTGACTGCTGTTTTGTCCCAGAGATCATATAGTAATTCAGTAATATCCATTGAAGCTACCCAGATGTGTCCAAATTTCCTTTTGTGCTGGAAAAGTGGAAAGGATACCCCAGCAACTTTTGCCAAAGCCTTCCCCCTTCCTTGTTTCTTTACCCCTTTTGCCTTGTTGTCTTTTTCTCATCACTTTAAGAACCAGGGAGGCCAAAAATCTGTTTCAAAAGCACTTGAGAGTCAAAGAATATGCATCTGAAAATATCATCAGATGTTCTCATGTGACTAATGTTGGAAAATTAGAACGATCACATCGTCAGCTATGATTTTTTCCCAGCAGAATGGAGAAAGGGGTATTTGTGTGGGTCAGGATCCAACCCCGAGGTCTCTGCCAGCCCCTGTGGGTTGGCTGGGTGGGAGGGCCCTCGGAGAAGCCCAACGTTGCTGCCTCCATTGCACTGAGAACCAAACTTCACCTCGTTTACTATAAACAGACAAGCTTGGAGTGAGTTCTTCCTGAGACCTTTTGAAGTTTTTGGATACTGCAAGCTCTGTGCCTAGCAGGAAATTAATCAAACATCACGGGAAGCTACAAAAGCAAGGAGTAAGCCTATCCAAGGCAGGGCTGTTATCGAGGGCAGAGGCGAGTGAAGACACTATTTGGATAACCCTTGCTCAGGCACCACAGCTCAGACTTGCGTTGCAAGGCAAATATTTACCTACGGCCTAAACAAAGTCAGCGCTTCAGAACTTTGCTCAAAATGCTGCATAAACCTGGGCTGTTTCCTTGAACTTGTCTCAGAGAAGGGAAGAACTTGTGTCTGTACCTGTGCAGGCTGTTCTCAGGAGGGAACAAGTGGGAAGGAAATGAAGTATCTGAGCATCTTCCTGCTTTTGTCCCTCATTTCTGGAGCTGGAGGCTTTGATCTGGTTATCGATGACATCCCAGATGTGAGTATTTGGAGGCAGGGCCCAGGTCTCCCTGCCTTGCTGAAGTCCGGACAGAAGCTGCACTGGGAGCAGAATTGGGTCACTGCTTCACAACTCTCTTCTACTTTGCTGTAAATTTTTCTGATAATTGGTCTTCATCTGTCATTTGTAGCATTGTTTTTTTGAATATTATTAAAGTTGGGATAGTATGAGAATAATGCCAACTTTCTTTTCAAGCCAGTTTCAAGTTTTCACTTCAGTATTGCCTTTTCTGGTGTGGTTTTAACCTTTAAACATTCAAGTGGGCTTCTATACTCAGATCTACAGCACATTTCATACCCTCTTTCGCTGGAATAAGCAGAAATAGAGCACTTAGACATCTTTGTGGATGGAGTCTCCTGTGTGGAACTCTGTGAACTTCAGCAAAGCTTTGCATGGAACTGGGTTTTTGTTAACAGGAATTCAAATATGGAGTGAATATTCTATTGACTTTACATTCCTCAGCAGACGGATAAGAGAATTTATAAAAGAGGCCATAATTTCTTGGGATAATACAATGATGGAAAGAAGTATAGTTATAGCTTTGACTCTGAAACTGAGTCAAATTTAAACCCCCAGGCTCAGGTGAACTTAGATTTGGTGTCTACACCCATTTCCATGTTGTAGTTTTGAAATATTTCTGTGAAGTCAGCAGGGATGATATGAGGCTTTCTTTTTCCTTGCAGGATTAATAAAAATCTTCACTGAGCTGGGATATCCTATTTTTCTTTATTTTTGCAGCCATTTCCTTGACTCAATGAGATTTTAAAACTGGGTTTGTAATTCCCCGGAAAAAATATTCCAGACCTGCAGTTCTTTCTAATTGTAGATGTCTTATCAATCTAACATCAATGTGCTTAAACAATTTAAATTAATTTTGTGCAAGTCTTTATGTGTATGCTATCACATAAGTTGGAAAGGAACACATGCACTTAAACTTCTTTATTGTCATAAATTAAACTCATAACAAAATTTAATTAAGAGTATTGCTGTATTGCTGTGGTGTGACCCACATTTCTAAATAAATCAGTGCAGCTTTGCACTTGGAAAAGACCTGATGTTCTTTTGCTGTCATTGGGGGAAATTTAGTTCTCAGGTGTATTGGTATAAAACCAGAGACAATTTCTACTGGTTTGAGCAGAAATTCTTGGAACTTAATTTTAGTGAGATCAGTGTCTGAAATGCTAGACCCATCCTGACGATAATCATCTGCCTCTTGCTCTTTGTGGTCATTTCATGTTAAATATTACTCCTTGTTTCAGAAGGAAAGGCTGTAAAATGATGTTAAAGGTCATGATTTTATAGGAGTTTATAGAGCTGGTTGGCCACTGGGGGAAGCTGAATGTGTGAGGATTTTGGTCTGAGATGGTTTGAGCTTCTGCTCCCCATTTGCATCCAGGGGAGGTAAATTCCCTTTGGAACTGTAAAGTGCTAATCAATAACAAATCAAGTGAATCATCAAACAGTAAAGCAGCAGCAATTCTTTCTTTCTTCTTCTCCCTCCTCTAGGAAGTGGAAAACCTGATTGATCTAGAAATTGATGGATTTCCTTCAAGCTCCAAGACGAGAAATGGCAGGTACCAGGTAGAGTACCTAGAAATGCTTCAAGGAGGGGGGAAGGCAGAATGCCAGCTCTCTCCAGGTGTTTTGTTCCATGTCCAGGATTGTGAGTGTGCAGTCAGGTGGGACCAGCTGGTCTTTATAGGCATTGAGACTTCCATCCCTCTGGCTGGGACAAGAACTAGAGCTCTCCCTTAAGCACAACAAGGCTTTGTTCTGTATCTGTGCTCCTGAGGTGATAAACAATGAAGATACTTGTCTAACTTCATGTGTGGGGAGAACCCCATTGAAACTAGTGAGGTTTTTCCATGAGAAAATGGAAAAGGACTTCAGACACTGGCAAGTGTAGGCTGAAAACTTTCAGTCCATTCATTGATATTTAACCTTGATCAAAGAGTGCCACTCAGTGTCACTTGGGTGATGAGCTGGTGACATCTGAGACCTGGGAAGAAAATTTGCCACCAGCACACTGATGGGTTGCAGGTTATTTTGGTCTGTTGGCTTGGGAGACAGAAACATTTAGAGCAGCACTGCAGGAGTTTTTCTGTGTTTTACACAGTAGCAATTAATGATAATATTCATGAAATCAGTTGTTTGAATGTATTAATTTTTCATTACACTGTATGAAAGAAATTATGACCACAGTGGACCTTGTCTTCCACCAAGCTCTGGTGCTGCTTTTCTTGAGCTTATTCAATGTAGTGAAAATGAAAGATCCTCTTGAGTAATGTTGGATTTCCCAGAATCATTGAAATTACACACAGGCAGACCTGATTTTTCTTTATCCTAAGGCTTTGAATGGAACTTACTGATACCTAAAGCCTGCAATACAGTGGAAGAAAATGGCAGATTTTACCATGAATATGAATCAAGCCTGCTCACATTTGCCAGTCCAGTATTGAAATAATTTAATCATGCTCTATTCAGAAATCTCCCCTAGCTGCACTTCTTCAGGGCATCATTTCTATCCAATGTGTCTGTATCAGTGCCATATGATTATGTTGCCTCTGGTCCCAAAATATCTGGATATACAGAGGCACAGGCATACGCATGCAGTAATTTGCAATTGTACCACTGATTTCAATGTATCAGTTATTGCTTTTATTCCCATACATTATTTCCCATCCTTTACCTATCAAATGAATCTTTGCAAACCAGTCAGGACTGGGACTAAGATCTCAGCTATTCTTATATTAGTTGAGTCACAATAGAATATAATCAATGAACTGTGCAAATCATCTTGAGGCAGCAGCTCTTGGCCAGCAGCAGGCACACAGTTATTTACTGTTCATCACTACAGGAAGGCTGTCTCCCAAATTATTTTTTCAGCACAATGTTTTTCTGCAACGAGCTCACCAGTTCTTTGGGAACAAGGCAACAGTGCTCCTTGCAGACCCCATAGATTGGTTCTAAATACATAGGTTGGTTTTCTAGGTACAGAGAAGGTATTCTGCTATTTTGCTCCTGAGTAATTCCCAAAATGCTGTGCCTCAGGTATGTGAATGGTCCTTGTGACCACAGCAGCAGTGTTCCATGGGCTGGAATGCAGGCGACCTTGTGAACCTCTATATGGTGGTGCACAGCTGTTATCTCTGTTTTGGAGACAGATAATGTGTCTAGGCCTGTGAGGCACCCTGTGAGGTGGGGTGCTCTGCAACACATTTCCCAGATCTGGGTCCTGATCTCTGGCTGTCCAGAGGTGAGGGAGATCACACCTTTTTCCTTACTGTTCTGCCTGCTGGATTTCCCCTCCAAGAGAAGCAGCACAGGAAGGATATATGGAAAGAGATAGGATGGAATGATAGAACCATACTATAGTTTGGGCTGGAAGGGACTTTAAAGTTCATCTCATTCCAACCTCCCTGCCATGGGCAGGAACACCTTCCATACCTTCCACTAGACCAGTTTGCTCCAAGCCCTGTCCAACCTGGCCCTGAACACTGCCAGAGATGGGGCAGCCACAACTTCTTTGTTCCAGGACTTCACCACTCTCAACTGAAGAATTTCTTCCTAAATCAGCTGGTTGAAGACTTCCCCACTCTCAGGGTGTAAATGTAACCACACACACAAGGATCCACCTGCAGCACTGTGAAGACCAACTCTGCCAAGTCTTAGGTCTGAAACTTCTCTTCTTGCATCTCAAAAAGAGGCTCCCCTGAAAGGACTGTGAAGAGGCTGCAATGGATTTGGAGTGTGTTAAAAACTGCTTCAGAAGTTACAGGAAAACAAGTGAATTATGAGGAAACAGCACCTCAAAGAACTAGAAGGGCATTCCAGGTACATCACAGAATCACAGAAACATGTAACGGTTTGGGTTGGAAGGGACATGAAAGATCACCTAATTCCAACTCCCTGCCATGGGCAGGGACACCTTCAGTAGACCAGGTTGCTCCAAGCCCTGTCCAATCTGGCCTTGAACACTTGCAGATCACATCTTCTTTCTAGTTTCTCATGTTGGGCATCTGCTTTGCAACGTTTTTCGTGCCCCAGGAGAAAATAAATTTCTGTCAAATGCAGAACATCTGTGATTCTGCTCTCCTTATTTTACTAAAGAGCTGCAATGTCCATGCACAGTGATTTGAACAAAGAACACTGTGAAGGGTTAAACATCCATAGCCTGCACATGTGTCAGATGTGTCTCAGTACCTGAAGACAGAGCCCAGCATCTGTCCTGCAAACAGCTCCTGAGGCACATGTTGTTTTCATTCTAATTAACAATTTGCCACACATGAGATATGGCTCAAGATTCTGTTTTTGTGCAGTGAACAACAAGTCTGGATGTGGTTTAAAGGCAAGGGTCAGCCATGAATCCTCATGCTGGAAATAGCAGGAGTCTCAGGTACCACAGAAGTTCTCAATGATCACATCAGCACTCAGACCTGAAGTAGGATCTTCGAAGCCTAGTTGGATGGGACTTGGAGTAAACTGATCTAGTAGAAGATGTTCCTGCCCATGGCAAGGATCTTTTGGGTCCCTTCCAACCCAAATCATTCTTTGATTCTGAATTTTTATGATTCTGGCATTCAGGTACCTGAAGATAAAGGTACAGCTCTGTCCTCCTGACCTGTTGGAGTGCCCACCCTCTACAACCTCTGAGTTCCCAGGGGTGTGGCTGCCTCACCCCATGTCTGGATTCTAACAACAGCCATGGCAGTCACTACACGTGCCAGTGATAAAATCCCTCTCCATCAACACCTCCCCTTCTCCTCCAAAAACAATCGGGAAGGAAACCTGGGCATCCTGAAAGCTTTAACCACCATTCCTAAAGTGGGTCAGAAGCCCTAAGTTGAGAACCAGAAAAGTACCCCAATAAAACAAATCTTCTCTGTGCCAAGGTCTTGGATTTCACCTTTCTAAAACTAAATTTGTTTCAGTTAATGTTATTTTAGTCTTAATTTGTATTCAAGCTGGAGATGTTCCCTATGCCAAGGGTATGTGTGGGGCCAACAATCATTCTTCACAGTCTGTTTTTTTATCAGGTGTGAAGGTCCAGTTCACTGTACAGTGAAGTTTGTGGGGTGTCAGGATGGACTGAGACAGGATCAATCCATCAGGCTTTGCAGGGGGTCACCAGAGAGCCATAAACTTCCTGAAATCCCAGTCTGAATGGTTCGGGTAGAGCCTTTAGAGCTAGAAAATGAAAGCCTGCGTTTGTTCTCAGGCAGGCAGAAATTGTGCAGCCTCTCCATCTTCCTTTAAAGGAGCCTTAAAATCATCTCTTTGAAATGATCTTGCTATGACATCATCATCTCTTATACAGCACAAGATTTCCCTAGAACAGGATATTGATTAGATTCAAATAAACTTAACTGCTGAGCAATCTTCCTGCGCATCGTGGGATTAAAGCTGGGTTCAAGAACAACTTCTGTGGTTTTGGGTCCTTTTGACCCTGGACAGCTGAGCTGGCCTAGTCGTGATGATAATATGAAAGTAGGTCTCTGCATTAAAAAATTGCATCTAGGTGAGCCAAATTCCCTTTCAGGGGGTTAATATAAATATTCCTTATGGAAGGGAGATTTTTTAGGGACTTAAACAGAATTATTCAAATGGCCACAAGATGTCAGCACCTCGCCACAGAAATTTCCAAATTGAACAGTTCATAGGGTAGGGGGCAAAACCACAACCATTAATGAGCAATTTCAGCTAAATAATGAGTACATAACTAACTTCCATAGGCACGAGCATGTATATGTAATATCGATTACACAATGCGTTTTTAAATTCGTACATATTGCATATAATACAGAAACAAATAGTCTCTAATGTAAATAGCAACCAAGTGAGCTAAAGAAGTCTGGGGTTTGAGGTTTTTCCACTTTTCATAGTAAAACAAAGAGAACTTTTCTGTTAAAAACAAAGGTGTCTAAGGATGACTTTCTGCCAGTGTGATTTGCTTTCAGGAGGAACATTTTTCTAGAAAAGGAGGTTTTCTTAAAAAAAAAAAATAAAATACAGAGGAAGAAAGCTGTCCTGTTTATGATAGGTTCTGAGGCACAGCTGGGGGATCACATGTTCCAACATCCCAGGTAGAAATACATAAAATAAGACAAAAGGAGTAGTCACATTAAGTCTGGGAACTCAAACCAATTCTTATTCATGTCCAGAGAAGGGCAATGGAGCTAAGCAAGGTTCTGGAGCACAGGTGATGATGAGGACTAGCTGAGGGAGCTGGGAAAGGGGCTCAGCCTGGAGAAAAGGAGGCTCATGGGGGGACCTTGTGGCTCTGCACAACTCCCTGCCAGGAGGGGGCAGCCGGGGGGAGGTCGGCCTCTGCTCCTGGGGACTAAGGGACAGGATGAGTGGAAATGGCCTCAAGTTGTGCCAGGGCAGGTTTAGGTTGGATATTAGGGAAAAAGTTTTCACTGAAAGGGTTGTCAAAAATTGAAACAGGCTGTCCAGGGAAGTGGTGGAGTCACCATCCTTGGAAGTGTTAAAAAAAAAAAGCATGGATGTGTTTAGAGATGTGATTTAGTGGTGACCCTGGCAGTGCTGGATTAATGGTTGGACTTGATCTTAGAGGTCTTTTCCAGCCCTAACGATTTTGTGATTCTCTATGATTCTGTGACTCATAATCTCAGAAAACAATTTTTAGACACTGATCCTTGTCTTGAAACAGCCAGTCAGTGTTCTTATCTTTGCTGAAATATCCCCTCCATATTTTTCTTTTCTAGCGGAGCACATCCGACTGGGGGTACGTTGGAGATCTGGTGAGTGTTTTTCTTCCTCTGTGGTAAATAATACCAAACAAAGTGATTTTCTAGTTAACCATTTTTTGGAAATCAATCCCTCTGTTTGTTCAGTTCCTTGTTTTTACTGCTGGTTGGGTATTAACCTATTTTCTTTAAACAGAGTGCTGTTTGCACAATACTGTTGATACATCTGCTCTTGGAGGGAGAAGGGTATGGTAAATATGAAGAAATAAGCATCCAGAGTGATTAGACAAAAAGACAATGTCTTAATAAAACACTTTAATACTGTTCTCCCACTGCTGTGGTTTAACCATTTACAACACTAGGTCAGTAACCAATGCTTCAAGTCTCCCTCTATTTAGGACTTTTATTGAAAATGTGAGCCCTCTACCCCTCGGTATGTGATGTTCAGGATTACTGCTTTCCATGCTGGATTGCACTCATAAAGTCATTCCAAGGACTGATTGCACGGTGAAAAGCAAGGAAAACATTCCAGCTTAATAAATACACTCTTTCAGCTGAAATGTTAAAATGAACTATATTCACCTTAATATTCTGCCACAATTGCCAGGTAAAATACGGAGATATCCTGAACTTGAGCTCATGTCCTGAACTTGAGCATGTGTCCCCTCTAGCTGCCATATTGTAAGGAGCAGCAATTAAAAAGTAGCACTGAGTCTATAAAAATGGTTGGTATTGTCCTCTAGGGCATTTTCTCCAGCGATGCCCTAAATTTAGAGTGATTTTGTCAATGGCAGGTGGAGGATGATGACAAGATAGGTCTGTACAGCTACAAGGTTCAATCCACCATCACATCCCGGCTGGCCAACACAATAATCCAGGCCAAGATGGTGAACAACGCCAGGCGGCCGCAGCCCATCATCTTTGACGTGCAAGTCCCCAAAGGAGCTTTCATTGACAACTTTACCATGTAAGTAACAGTCAGGTGTCAGCCTCGTCCTCTGGAGGTGTTCAATGGGCTGGGAAGGAAGTATTTGTAAAAGCAAAAAGCTCTTTTTTTGCTCTCTTTTTTTTTTTTCCAGGTTCAGTGTAATTTTTGCAGGCATTCTCAAAGAAAAACGGCTCATGTCATCAGACTATCTGTCTGTCCAGGTCTTCCTCTCCAGCAATTATTGAGCCATTGGTCAATATCAACAAAATTGGACAAAAAGCCTCAAGTAGACTAAGCCCCCACCTTGCCAATTCAAAGGAGAGAGACCCAAATTAGAGCCCTCACTGAACAGAAACTGGCTTGGTTCAGTATCCATTCAGAGATGGCAGCAGCCAGGCTGCTGGTCAGGAGATGTCCTGATCCATGTTCCAAAACAGCCATGACATCAGGAACTGCCTTCCCTGCCCAAAGCATAGGGAAAGTGTGAAGGAGGCAGAGGAGAGCACACCCTTCTCAGAGCAGAGTGGTGCTGGCTACTTGAAATAAAAAGCAGGTAGGGAAAAAGATAGAGCTCTAGTGAAAATCAGAATTCATTACTTTGAGGTTAAACAAGAATCTTGTTATTTCATTTCCCACCAGCTTAGATTTCACTGATGCAAACTGAAGAAACAGTCCTCGATTGTGAAGTTGTTTCTTTTGCAAGATGACTGTGCTTCTCTCTCCTAGGGATATCAATGGTATCACATTTACCAGCCATATTCGGGAAAAATCTGAAGCCAGAAAAATGTACGCTCAAGCAAAAGCCAAAGGCAAAGCAGCTGGAATAGTCAGGTATTAACACTTTGGCAGATGGGTTTTGTACTGAACTTACTCATGGGAGAGCTGAGATGACCCATCCCAGGAGGAGATAGATCAGGAGGAATCCTGGAAAGGAAAATGCTTACTTACAGCAGTTCTGATATTTAATTGTCACAGACTTAAACTGTGTTTCTCTTGTCAGCTTGCTAAAACACCCTGTGCTAACAGAAAACTGCAGCTCCCTGAAGGAGCTCACAGTTAGAATGACACAGCAAAAGCACCAATCTAAACCAAAGTGCAAAGAAGCTTTTCCTTCTCCTTGTATTTTCTCAAAATAACCCCACAGCTGACCTTTCAGGAGCAATGCCTTGGATATGGAAAACTTCCAAACCGAAGTGAATGTGCCCCCAGGAATGAGGATCCAGTTCCAGCTTCACTACCATGAAATGATCCGAAGGAAGCTGAGCTCCTATGAGCACGTCATCTCGGTGAAGCCAGGACGCCTGGCCAAGCACATGGAGGTAAAGCAGAGCTAGGAAGAACCCCACAGGTGAATCCTTGCTGAGAAAGCACCCATGGTTTTCAGGGAGGTGTCCCTGGCCGCTGTGGCAGGGGGCTTGGAACTGGATGAACTTTAGGATCCCTTCCAACCGGAACCATTCTGTGATTCTAAGACAAATCATGGTTGTGGAGGGACAGCCAGAGATCATCAGCTCTCATAGGGCACTACCTCATGAAGTTGGGGTTTTTGTGAAAAGCACTTTTCCAAACAAATAGCAAGTACTGTTTGTTTTCCTTCAGTCAAGTCAAGTTTACACAAGGGTATAAAAATGTCAAATCTTGTTTGCCCAAGTGGTTCTGACGTGAGTCAGTCATGATTCAGGAGATTCTCAGCTGTGTTTACGAGTGGGGACAGGACATATTTGCTCCTCACTAGACCAGGTTGCTCCAAGCCCTGTCCAACCTGGCCCTGAACACTTCCAGGGATGGGGCAGCTCTCCACAATAAACGTGCTCCTTTCCTACCTTTAGGTGGACGTCCGCATCATTGAGCCGCAGGGACTGCGCTATGTGCACGTTCCTAATTCACTCGGAGATCATTTCAATGGAATCACCACCATCTCCAAGGGAGAGAAAAAGGTAACCAGTCACAGACTGGAAATAGCACAAAATCTTCAGTTTTCACACTTACTCTACACAGTCCTGGCATTTTTTGTACCTCCCGGAAGCATGCAAATATGCGGCAAAAGTCTGTCTTTAATTCCATAATAATATGCCAGGCAGTATTGTTTCCTGATATTCAAATTCACCCCCATTCCTAGTTTGGCAAAGTATTTCACAGGTACTATGTGTCTATAATAAGTCTTACCTTCTCAGGAAATTTCAAGTTATTCAGTTAAAACAGAGAAAAAATGCCTTAAAGTCTGCATGAGCAATCACATGACTAATGAAAATGTTTCCTGCTGCTCAATTTACAGACAAATTGCAATCTTGTTTGGGGAAAAACAGTCAATTAGAAACCTATTAGAAATGTTCATAAAATTATAGATAGTTTCAGCTAGGAAAATGTTAAATAAACCAATGTATTGTTTAATAGAAATGGTTTGCACAGCTTGAGTCGAAATATTTGGTGCTGTAGATGGGTCATGTGATTTGTGTCACAGTTGCTACTACGGAATCAACACATCCAGGCAAACCTTAGTGCTGTTTTTCTTCTGGAGTGACAAAGTCCATTTTCCACAAACAGTGAAAGCAGGATAGTGCTCAGTGAAATCAGATATTTTATGAAGAGGTGGACACTGCTTGTGTCAATCATCCCTCTCTGACACAACACCTGACTGACTGATGATCTCTCCTCACTTCAAGGCTCACGTTTCTTTCAAGCCAACAATGGCTCAGCAGCGGAAATGCCCCAAGTGCTCATCCACGGCTGTGGATGGAAATTTTGTGGTGCAGTACGATGTGAACAGAGAAACCACCGGGGGAGAACTAGAAGTAAGTGTGGCTGCTCAGCTGGGACCAGAGATCTGTGAACACAGGAATTGCTGTCCTTCAGCAAACTCCGCTAAACTTCATCCTTCAGGGGAATGAGGACGAGCTCTGTATCCAATTGAAAGAACAGAGGGATTTTAAGTGGGCAGAATGGATTTATTTAATTTATGACTAAGACATGGGCTTACATACAGTAAGAGAAGATTCCTGTCATGTCCAAAAGCCAATGTCTTTATACCTGGCAGCACTCTGGTGATTTAATGTAGAATCAGAGGATGGAGTCATTGGATGTTGTACCAATACATCACAAGGAGACAGCCAGAACACCATTATTTTTATGTTAACATGAAGCGGAGTTTTGAGGCTGAGTTATTACAGGCAGAACAATCTTTTTTAAAGCATTTTTCATTCCTCCCTATGCTAGTGCATGGAAGTTGTCTGAGAACCAGAATCTGCTTTCATTGAGTAAAAATGGTGTAAAGGCTACAGAAATGTGCAGAGTTGAAAGTTAGAACTGGCCAATAAAGAAGAGAAAAAGAAAATAAAGGAAAAGTAATTAGATGATTAAGAAAATAAGATTTTCTGCTCTGTTGCTATCTTAAGTTTTCTGAAATCTTTTCTATAGTTAATTTCACTGGGATATTTTTTTATTTTATTTTGCAGATTTTTAATGGCTATTTTATTCACTTCTTTGCTCCAGAAAATCTTGATCCACTGCCCAAAAACATTTTATTTGTTATAGATGTCAGTGGCTCAATGTGGGGACTGAAAATGAAACAAGTAAGTGTTTGACCTCTGTTGCAAAATGAACCTCGTGCCAACTTTCCCCATGTGCTTTACCATGCAATTCTGTAGCACACTGGCATGTGAAAGTACCAGCTTAGTTCTTTACACTTTATTCCACTGAATTTGAAGAATATTTGGAATCAAAGACTTCATGATTTTACCCTTTATTTATAATGCTTCTTCCATGTTGTAAGGAAGAGGTGGTGCCAGATTTTGCCTCTAAATTTAAATTTTGGTGAGAGATCACAAAACATTTTGCAAAGACTCTGACCCCCTTTTTCTCTAATGTTCCACACTAAATCCTGGGAAAGCCTCAATGGGGATACTACATCCCTGTTTTCAAAACATGGACAAATTGTTGACAGCCCTCTGAAGACCACTAAGGATTGTTTAGACGACATAACCCATAGAGGGGAAAAAATGTTAAAAATAAGACATTTTAGTCTGCAAGAGAAAATGCTACAAGAAAGACAATCAGCCTCCAAATATGCAAACAATTGCTCTGAAAGGGAAACTTATCAACAGACATTCATGCCCAGCCAGGGTAGAATAAGATGGAATCAGATGGATTTGCAGCAGGAGAGATTTACGTTATATATTAGGAAAAAATGTGTAATTCTGCGTGAGGAGTTTGGGAGATTGCATATGACGTGTCACTGAAGGGTTTTAAGAACTGACTAGACAAACATTAGCTGGGGATCATCCAGGTATATCTGAATTTTCTTCAGAGCACAATAGTAAGGCTTGGCAGATTGCTTCCTTGGGGAAATCAGTGCTGCGAAACTGGCATACAGGCTAATTGTCACTTGTTTAAATCACATATCTTCAAAGAGATGCTACCCAGCCTGAAATGAGAGCGTTGCAGACAGAGCTAAGTCTCCTGAGCTGATCCGAGCTGTTGCTCTCTCCTGACCCACAAATGTTTCTCCCTCTCACTTCACTCTATGTTAACAGGAGTTAAGCAAGTTGAGCCACATGAATTTATCCTTCCTAACTGCAATTTTTCTGTGTTTCTTTGGTGAAAATTTTGACATTATGCAGGAAGTGAGAAAAAAAAAAAAGAGATTTGGATAGCAGATGCTAATTTGGATTTCAGCGCTCATGTGCTTATTCCTCAGCAGCTAATATTTGCCTGTGGCCACAAGTTAAAAAGAGGCTTTCATAAGCAGGAAGCAGAAATCTATCTTCTCTTCAATTTGTCCTCAGACCATCGAGGCCATGAAGGCAATATTGAGTGAGCTCCGTGCTGCTGACCAGTTCTCCCTGATCGACTTCAACCACAACGTCCGGTGCTGGAGAGATAACCTGGTCTCAGCCACCCCATCGCAGGTGGAAGATGCTAAGAAGTACATCCAGACAATCCATCCCAACGGGGGTATGAGATTTTAATTGCAGGGTGCTCTCAGAAGTTACATATCACAGGAATGGGTACCTCAGACAGCCTTCAGCCTGTCAGACTATTCCTAAAAAAGAATCTGATTCCCAAGATAGGAGAACCATGCCTAAAGAAGAGCAAGAATTGCCATTTATTTTATTAGGGCATGGGATGGCATTTCCTTCTATGGTAGATAGAATATAGACCACAGAACAGCTACCTTTAATTTAAGCCACCTCAGAGATCCCAAATATCCTTGAAAGATCGAGTCCATCTCATAGGCCTGGATGAAGGGGCAGATGCAATATTCCCTAAGCAGGGAATCACAACCACTTGCCCTTGGTTGACAGCCAGCTGAATGTGGGCCAGCAGTGTGCCCAGGTGGCCAGGAAAGCCAGTGGTGGCCCAGCGTGGATCAGCACTTGTGTGGCCAGCAGCACCAGGGCAGTGACCCTCCCGCTGGGCACCAGAGAGGCCACACCTCGAGTCCTGTGTTCAGTTTTGGGCCCCTCTCGACAAGAAGGACATTGAGGGGCTGGAGCATGTCCCAACGAAACTGGGGAAGGGTCTGGACCACAAATGCTATGAGAAACAGCTGCAGGAATTTAAGGACATGGTTTAGAGGTGGACTGGGATTAAGGTTTGGACTCGATCTTAAAGGTTATTTCCAATCAGAATGATTTTATGCTTCAATGAGCTACTAAATGACATGTAGGCAAACAGTTTATCCTTTTTATGCCTTCATTCCCTACCTGATAAACAAGGACAGATGCTCTTTTCAGCTGTACGGACCTTTGGAAGGCGCTTACAATGATTTTAATCTGCCACTTTCTGAAGTGCAGTTCTGATTTGGTTATTCAGTTATTTGTTCATCAATAATGTGGAGAGATTCTCCCTTCTGATGCTGTGGCACCTTCATCGCCAGAATTTCTCACTACAATGAACATGAAGTTATAGGCTTGTCCAAACTCATCAGTGTGCTGGGAATAGGAAACCATGCTGGATATATGAGTGACTGAGTTTGTTACCCCAAAAGAATTGATAGATAAAAGATCAGAGATCAGCTCCCATCCAGCAAAGCCAGTTTCAATGCAGCATTTTATTATCTTGTCTCTGGAGCTGCTGATTTTTTCTTTCTTGACAAAGAAAATACCTATTTTCTGACTGCTCAGCCTTCAGATTTCTGTTCCTCTCATATTGCCTTCTTACTCTGCCCCTTCTGTGCCACAAATCAAACCTTAGATAAGCTCAGCAAACACACACCTCTTCTCGTCCAAGAAACAGGCTGAGAGCCAGAAAAGGAAGGTTTTCCATGCTCTCATTCAATCATCTGCCTGCAAACCCAGTAATTCTCCCCACAGCAAAGAGTTCCCAACACCACAAATGGTCACACTAGAATTGGTGAGGGGAAGGGAGGGGCCTCATGAAGATGGCAGCCTGGGATGAAAAAGGGAACCAGAGTGCAGAAAGGTGTACCTAAACATCAGAGAGGATGCCTTGATCTCAGCTCTTGTCCGTGTTAACTCCACTAGAATCTTGGAACCGATCTGGATTCAACAAGAATAAAAAATTTGTTTTCTTCATTCTGTCTTTGACAGGCACAAATATCAACGAAGCTCTTCTCCGAGCCACTTTCATCCTGAATGAAGCCAAAAGCTTAGGCATGTTGGACCCGAACTCAGTCTCCATGATTGTATTGGTGTCTGATGGAGACCCGACAGTAGGTAAGGATCCTGCTTTGGGTGAGAAGAAAGGCTGGTGGGGTGAGCCTGAGAAAAGCAACAAGGAGACATTTTGACACCAAGTTTAAAAAATTATGTTCGTCTTTCTTCCAATGCCTTGTGCTGCCCTTTTGGCAAGTGCTAGAAGTGTCACGGGGCTTTGCACAGAAGCTTTCAAATGATGAGCAGTTTATTATGGATTTCTTGCAATTTACAGAAGGATACAGGTCCTGTAGGACAGGTTATCAAAACAGCGTTAGAGAAATTGGGCTTTTGAGCAACCTGGTCTAGTGGAAAATGTCCCTGCCCATACCAGGGGGATTGGAACTGGGTGATCTTTAAAGTTCCTTTCAGCACAAACCATTTTATGATCCTATGATTCTACAAAAATCTCCTCTTCCTATGACATTAGCCAACACAGATCTACGCAGACACAAGCATAACACCAAAATCAGGAAAAAAGAGGGGAAAGGAAATTAATTTGGATTAGATTTGGTACCAGTCAAAGCAATCGTTGATTGAAGATGTCAGCTCCAAAAAGTCTGCCATTAAAAATAAGCCTGAAGAAAAAAAAGAATCAGTCCCAATGATGACAGAGAAGATCTTAAATATGAGAAACAAACTAAAATTTTAATGGAGATGTCTTAATCTGCAGAGTGCTTGAATAACTAATTATGGGAGAACTCTAGATGTGCTAGAATTACAAATTCCCAAGGAAGCTACTAAGAGCCCTGGATATACAAAGAAAATGCATTAGATACCAAAAAAATGTCCAAAAGATTTGTCTTCAGTGAAAACAGTTTGTTAATCTCCACCCAGGAGAAGCTCAAATGTGCTGTAGGCACTGAAAATTTGGCATTGAGCTTGCTGTCTAGATTTCCCTAATATCCAGGGAAAACAAGAAACACAGGGAGAGCAGGAATGTGCTCACCTTGATGGACAGTTTTCTGTTGCTCAGGCGAATGTCACCCTTTCTATGTCTCCAAGGTGAACTGAAGCTGACAACAATCCAGAAGAACGTGAAGCAGAGCATAAAGGATGAATTCTCTCTCTTCTGCCTCGGGATTGGGTTTGATGTAGATTACGATTTTCTGCAGAGAATTGCAACTGACAACCGTGGCATGGCCCAGAGGATTTTTGGAAATCAGGAGACTTCTCTTCAAATGAAGGTGAGTTTCTGCTTCATTGCTTCTGAAACTCTCCTGTTCTGTTCACAGCTGTAACTCCACTAGCAAGAGGGTCTCAAAAACCTTAATTTCTTCTTGAGAGTCCTGCAAGACATCAAGCATATTTCATATTAAGTGGTCATAGTTACAGTTTTAATAATATCTATAACACATACTTTACTTCCCTGTGTAGAATGATGTTCCATAAAACAGCCTTAACTATAAAAAAAAGATTTTCTGAATTAAAATTAAGGCTTGGATGTTACTTTAGGGCGTTTTATCACTAACAAAAAGCCTAGATATAAATGCTAAATGATAATCCAGACTTAGGTAATGTAAGAAAAAGTTCAACGCTAGCTCTGGCTCCAAATCTGTGAGCAGGAATCGATGCTGATCAAACTCTGACATCTATGTACTGTTGCTATTCCCTGATTTCACCATCTGTACAAGAACTAGATGGAGAGTAGCTGTGTGTCTTACACAGTAGCCCAGAGCTGACCAGCCTGAGAAGAGATTCAGGCCCACACACATGTGAGCTCAAGACTTTTAGGTCTAGGGAGAGCACAGCCCATGGACTTCTGACCATCCTTTTACTTTCATGATACTTTGACCAGATGGTCTTGCTGTACCCCCTTACAAGAGTGCCAAGGTCTAAGTATGAAGAAGTCTGCATTCCCTGAGATGAGGAAATTTCCCCTTGCTCATTAGGGCTCCAGGCTTTGTCACCTGCTGTCCTTTCAGTAAGACTGGCACGCGAGAGCGGGTCACTTCATGTACAACAAACTCACTTCTCTGTCTCCTTCCCTCTCAGAATTTCTACAACCAGGTCTCCACCCCTCTCCTGAAGAAGATTCAGTTCAACTACCCCCAGGAGTCAGTGTCAGACGTCACCCAGAGCAGCTTCTACAATTACTTTGGTGGCTCAGAGATAGTAGTGGCTGGGAAGGTCGACACGGAAAACCTGCAGCACTTGGAGAGCGTCGTCACAGCGACTGCAGTGAGTGAAGGTGTCCCTGGGATACCTGACCCAGGGATTTGGGCTGGTCCATTCCCTCCTGTGTGCAGTCTCCCTGCTGAAGGTTAATGCCAGCAGAGGTTTTTGTCCGCTTGGGCTCTGGATGGGAACGTGGGGATACTCATGGGGAGATTTTTCCATTAGTGTTTCACAACAGCTTCAAGTACAGCCAGGAATAGTCACTCCCTGCACCCTGCAGCCTGCCAGAGGAACTTCCTTCTAATCAGTATACTGAAAAGATTCAAGGGAGACAAACCTATGGATTTTCCTTCATGCTTTGTGGAGATGCAGGAGTGATCCCTTAAGGTAACTCCTTTCATGACTGAACTCCCTACCATCAGGGAGTTCAAGCTGGTGGATCTACAGCATATCAAGTCCTAGCACTGCTTTTTTATGTCTGATGAGACTTTCCCCATGTTTTCAGGGCTGCTCTTCCAGGTGGAGTGGGATGGGATGGGAAAATTACATCCGGATCCTTCTTTCTGAGGAGGAATGGAATTACCTGCATTCTTATAGGACTAAGGAGTTATCGTTTGTTAGTTGCTGGAAAAAAACCCAAACATCTTCAGTACTCTTTCCTGCCAAAACACAGTGCAGTCCAAGGGTCTGTGTGAGAAAGTAGAATTTGATTTATGTTCTTCAGTGGAATTGGATGTAAAAAAGCCTGAGGGGAGGATTACAGAGTTAAGAGCCTCTTCTTTTGGCATGTGGTAGCTGCTGTTAACAGCTACTTGAACTACTTTAATCCACTGTCACAGAAGTGTCTTTAGCAGAAGGACCTCCTGCTACGTCTTCCCTCTCCATTGCACTCAGGTCAACGGTGCTGGGACTTTCTGATCTAGGAGTGACCAAGGGCAGAGCCAGAGTGGGTCCTCAACACCAACCAAGAGGGGAATTCAAGGCACCCAACTCTCCTGGCTCCCCTCCCTTATCTTTCTCTCTCTCTGACTGCACAGGCAAATGCAGAGCTTGTCATGGAAACCCTGAGAGATGTTGAAGAGCTGGATGGATTCATGAAGAAGGACAAATACGCAGATCCTGATTTCACACGGAAGCTGTGGGCCTATCTGACTGTCAACCAGATGATGGCAGAGAGGTGAGGAGAAATGTGCCCTATGGGCCTGGCTGTGGGGCTGAGGGAGTGAAATTATGGGAGACTTGCCTTACGGAGCCTGAGTGAGAGCCATGGAGCAGTTCAGGATTAATCCCCTCAGCCTTTCCTCTTGCAACACCACTTGGCTCTGTGACCCTTCCGTAGTGGAATTGCCTGGGCAGCTGCCTTGTAGAGCTGCTAACCAGGAGTTCTGCTTCTGTTTCCACCCAGAAATGCAGCCCCCACCGCAGCTTTGAAGAGGAACATCACCAAATCCATCCTGCAGATGTCTCTGGACCATCACATTGTCACCCCCTTCACAGCCATGCTGATAGAGAATGCTGAAAAGGATGAGATAATGCTGGCAGACCAGCCCAAAGACCCCAGGAAGGGCTGCTGCCCAGGTCAGTGTCTCACTCTGCCCCTTACCGTGTCTCTCATCTGTGTGAAAACAGCCTCTGGTCTGAATGAGGGACACAAGGAAGAAGATTCTGACAGATATTTGACCTGTGCAATCTTCTGTCCTGCTGTTGTTCCCCAGCTCCTGTTTCCCCTTAGCCCTCTTCAGAGCAGGGTCACAGGTGTGAATGTCAGCCCAACATATTAAAACAAACCAATTTTCATGGATTATTTAAGATCATGTTCCTTTATGAACCAAGTGGGAGAGAGATAGGACAAGTTACTTTCTCCTGTCTCCATTATGGCAAAGGCAGAGAGAGCTCTAGTACAACGGAACATGATCACAGATGTTATATTAAATGCTTGCACTTTGAAACCCTTATTCACAACATCCCAGAGCATGCAGGAAGAGTCCTACGTTTTCTCAGGCACCTCAAACTCCAGACCCAAGTCAGCAAAGCTTTTACCATATGCTGGTTTTTTAAAATTCAGCTTTTTACTTGACGAAACTCTTCAGTCCTTACATTGGAGGCTTTGCTAAAGTGGGGGTTGCTCTCATGAATGAGAAATAAAAAGCCAGGCTCCATTTTTTCACCAATAACTTGTGGTGAGCTATCTACCCTGGTTAAGTCATATTTCACTGGTAAAGACACTGGAGCAAATCCAACCTTATGTCATTACACAAATCTGTTGTAAGTGGTGTTGCATCTGCTTTACATTGGTATAACAACCTCAGGCTTTGATCTACTGCAGTGCTCTAAAAATTACACTATTAAATATGTCAGCACTTACAGAACCCTGATTGTGACTGTCATCCAACAGGTACTCTGGGATTGACTCCGAATGCCCCCAATAACAACAAAGGGATCCCAGCATGGGCTAATGTCACAGCTGTGCCAGTCAGCTTCATGCCTGAGCAAAGGAGCCCACCTGTGTCCTCTCTAAGCATCAACAGAGGTAAAACCTAGCACTTCTCTGCAAAGAAACACCAGGCACATCAAAACCCATCACCTAATAACTCACCGTCATTCCTAGCAGTGTTCCAGGCCAGGCTGGATGGGATATTTGAGCAACCTGGTCTAGTGGAAGGTGTCCCTGCCCCTGTCAGGCAGGTTGGACCATGATGGTCTTTAAGGTCCCTTCCAACCCAAGCTTTTTCTTTATAAATTATGGAGTATTTTTGACTTTGAACAGATGAAACTGTAAAAATATGCTGTAAACTACAAGGATGAAGCTATATTGGATCCTAATGGGATCTAAGTATCTAATGACCCCATGAGCTGCTCCCCTGAGGCTGGGGCTTTTGCTGAGCTTAACTTCAGCTTCTCTGCAGTAGCTGTTACCTCCATTGTAAATGACAGATAAAAGCTATTGTAGAGTTACTGCTGTTGTAAATGGCAGATAAATGTTCTGTGGTAGATAACAATCTCTGAGTGCACTGGTGACTGATGGATCCTGTTAATTCTTGGGCCTTTGCCACAGTTTAGTGCCTATTTGAGCAAGCCAGCTGTGAGAACCACTGCCCATAAACACAGCGTTACTACAATAACTCTGCGTGTCATGTGTGTGTTTATGTAGTGATCACACAAAGAGCTCTCAAACTCCTTCTCAGCACAGGGAAATGCCAGCCACCACCCACCCAGCAGGAGCTGAGTAGAGCTTTGCACTGACAAGACTGGGAGCAGCTGCCTTCAGTGATGGGTGCAGGCGTTTGTCTCATCTGAGGCAAATCTAAGAGAACACAAGAATTTCTGAGGGGCCCAATCCTGCCAGTTTGTTAAATATAATGTGAGAACAGATCCTGCATTGTATTCCTCAGTGGGATTAGCGGACAGGATGTGTCTTTACCTGGTACCAGTATGGTTCACTGCATTTGGCAGCTCTCCTCAGGCCAGGGATGTCACTTCCTTCCTTTAAACCAGGAAACTGTATGAGGAGGAAATGTCTGAAGGGCTCTTGTGAGGAGCATCTGAGAACATTTTAGCCACCTTAGGGTGGAAAGGGCCCTCATTCTACCATGAGGAGTCCCAAAACTTGCTTCAAAATCCTTTTGAAAACCCTTTGCGCCCCTCCCCTCTAGGGCAGGAGCTGACCTACTTCTCACACTTGTTTTCTGTGTTTCAGTGGACAATGACCCACATTTCGTCATACACCTGCCCAAGAGCCAGAGGAACATCTGCTTCAATATCAACTCGGAGCCTGGGAAAATCCTAAACTTGGTTTCTGATCCTGGCACTGGTGAGGGAGTAAAATATGGTTTATTTTACAGCACAAATTTCTTCTTTTGGGTCTGAAAGGTGTTTGGAGGGAGCAGGGGAGTTGCCTACAGGGGGGGACTGTGTGCTGGCAGGAGTATGGCCAGCGGGCTGAGGGAAGTGGTTTTTTCCCTCCACATCTGGAGTATTGTGTCCAGTTTGGGCCTGGACAGTACAAGAGAGATGTTGACAAACTGGACTGAATTCAGTGCTGGCCATCAGTATGATTTTGTGGCTGGAGCAGAGGACAGAGAGGGAGAGGCTGAGACAGCTGGGTTTGGTCAAGCTTAAGAAAAGAAGTGGTGGATCCATGGTGGATCTCGTTGCTGTTCTCAGCCACATAATCAGAAGGTGAAGGTGAAGCCTCACACACCTCCAAGGTGCACAGCTAAGGGACAAGAGGCTACAGAAACAAGGTGCAACAGATGAAACTCAGAGTAGGAGTGAGCTACTGGGGAAAGCCCTTTCACTGGAAGGATGGCCAAACATTGGGAAAGGAGCCAAGATCATGGAATAACAGAAAAGTTGAGGTCAGCAAAGACCATAAAGATTAAAAAGTCCAAATTTTACTGCCACTGTTAGTTGGCCCTGTCAACCTCACCATGAAACCATGTCCTCAAGCATGACATCCACAGGTTTTTTGAACATTTTCAGGGGTGGTGACTCCAGCATTTCCCTGGGCAGCCTGTTCTAATGGCCACCCTTTCAGTGAAGAAATTTCCCCAATTATCCAATCTAAACTTCTCCTGGCACAACCTGAGGCCATTTCCTCTTGTCTTATGCATCCCTTACACTACACCTGAAGGGGTTTTGCTCCTACTCCCAGCAAGATCTAACAGCAATTCCCATCAGATTATTGTGCTAAGGGGTGAACAGTAGCATCAGGAGCCAATTTAATATATTACTCTCTTCTCTTGGCTGGAAAAATGATGGGGTTCCTCTTTCTCTTGATCCCATGGTGCTCCCTGTTGAGATCCAAGTCTCCAGGCAGTACTCCAAGACTGAGGCAATGTTTCCTTCTCTGCTCTTCACAGGAGTTGTGGTCAATGGGCAGCTTGTTGGGGCCAAGAAAGCAGAGAATAAGAAACTCAACACATACTTTGGCAAAATTGGGTTTTATTTCAAAAAGAAAGGCCTGAAAGTGGAGATCAGCACAGAAACAATAACAGTGAAAGATGGCTCATACTCCATTACACTGTCCTGGGCTGACACAGGGCACATCATTCGGAAACAGTGAGTTGATCATTTTTTACCTGCTCCCACCTAATTCTACTTGAGATACCCTCAGGGTTCCTGCCATGCCATGACTCACGTCATCCATGAGAGCTTCCCCTTGCAGATTAACAGCTGTCAGCCATGCTGGACACCCTACAGCACTGTTTAGGCAACAGGACCACATCCAAAATCTCCACTGACTGCAGGAAGAGCTTAAATTTGTGGGGGAAATTTGGTTGCCTCAACATGGGGGTGAAGCGCCTGTTTATTAGGCACTGCCCTGCCAGACCTCTGAGTACCACTACCAAGTCTCAGGGGTTTTAATGGATCCTCTGACATATCTGCCATCCCTGTGGGATTGTTCTGGATGCCCCAAAAGCATCTCGGGGGCCTGAGAGCTTTTGTGTGGGTGGGAGAACTGACCCTGCCCTTTGGTCCCTCTCTGCCAGGCTCCTCATATCGGTGAAGAAAGAAAGCAACGTTACCATCACCGTGGGGGAGGAGATGTCCTTCATGGTTTTGCTGCACCGCGTGTGGAAGAAACATCCAGTGAATGTTGATTTCCTGGGAATCTACATTCCTCCAGAAAACCAGTTCTCTCCTGCAGCCCACGGGCTGATAGGTAAGGGCTGGGGGTGGGCAGTGGGAATGGTGGGGCACTAGGAAGGGGTTTTGCTAGATCTTTGAGTGAGTTTTATAGAATCATAAATATCTGGAGTTGGAAGGGACCCACAAGGAGTCCAGCCCCTGCCCAGGATACTCCTAATAATCCCACCATGTGCCTGACAGCATTTTCCAAATGCTCCTTAACTCTGGTTTGGTGCTGTGATCACTTCCCAGGGAGCCTGTTCCAGTGTCCAGCCACCCCCTAGGTGAAGAACCTTTTCCTAATATCCAGCCTAAACATCTCCTGGCACACCTACATGCTGTTAATTTGTTGGTGTCTGTGTCCTAAAGGAAAAGGTGTGAAAATTAGTGAAAAAGAGTATAGGGAAACTCCTGTAATGTCCTGGAAGCCCCAAGGACATTGTGGAACATCAGGGACCAGGAGATTATTCCTTATTCCAGCTGGGGAGGTTGTTTTCAAAACAGACCTGACTAGACTTGATGACACTGGAACAAGGCTTTCCCTGCCTGGCTAAAATGCTGCAAGTTGAAAATAAAAAGACCGAAATAAACCCCTCAAACCTTTCTGAGAAGATTTCTTTGCAAACATCTGTAATTCAGCTCTTCCCTAAATGACAGCCCTTTCTGGCAGTGGTATAAAACAAAAGCAAGGCCTCAGTTCATTTGGAAAACCAACCTCCTGAGCCCTGGACCCACGCAGGGCTCCTTTTGAGGATTAGGGGTTGTTTTCCCAATTAGTGAGAAACAGAGTGCCCCATGATCCATGCAGGCTTGGTTTGCCTGCTGCAGCTAGTTTGATTTTCCAAAAGTGCCTGGCAGCAGCTGAAATGGAGCTTCAAAGGTCAGGACACACAAACAGCTTTCAACCTCTCCCTGATCAGGTCAGTTTGTGTCTGAACCAGAAGTGTCAATCCACCACCAAACACCTGGGCAAGCTCCAGAGAAGCCACAAGCCATCATGGAAGTGAAGGGCAACAAGTTCACTGTTACCAGGTAGGAATCACGTGCTTTATTGCTCTCTTTCTAAATCAGTTCTGTCCTTAGAGCTGCCCAGCACCTGACTTTGGACAGGTTCAAAAAAGTGCCTGGAACCCCCCCAAAAAGGCCCATGAGGTCACAGATCTCTGTAAAATCAATTTACTTTTGTGGTTTTCTCCACTTCCTGCTGGCAGAAGACACATCTCCCGGCTTTGGCAGAGCAGCACCCATACTGAGCAGGATGCCCCATGTCTCTGTGTCTGTTTGCCATGTTGTGACCCTCCTCTGGGTGTCCTCTCCCTGCAGGGGCGTGCAGAAGGACTACAGGACAGACCGTGTGCTGGGGACTGACGTGCTGTGCTGGTTTGTGCACAACAGCGGCAAAGGCTTCATAGACGGCCACTACAGGGATTACCTGGTCCCCCACCTCTACAGCTTCATGAAGAAACCCTGAGTGCTCCAGTTGGGTTAAAAATATTCCTATCTGCTCCTTCATGCCCAAACGACTCCTCTGAGCAGCAGCTGTCAGCCTGTCACACCAGGGTGACTGGAGATGACCCCGCCACTGTTTGCTTTGTTTTATCAGTGTTTCAAAGACATGTAAACTCCCTTTTCTGCTGAGAAATGAATTCTGTAATAAAGTGACATGCTGGGTTGGAGGAGGTGTCTTCCTCTTGCTGTGTCTGATTTAATGGGCTGTAAACTCCATTAAAAATTTCTATTTTCTAATATCTATTTCATAGTAGAGGTGTAACAGTGTTGTGGCTCCTGCAGTGTCGGTAACACACATGACCAGATTTAGTATGTATTTAATACTTACACCTTTGTGTTTCCAGACTGCTGGGAAAATATAAGTTCATACAACATTGGACTGGGCAAAAAGAAGGATGTTCATTAAACAAAGGAAATTTAACAGAAGGGTCTAGAATGGCTATCATGAGCGGTCTCCAGGATTTAAAGATGGGTTAATCAGTAGTGAGGAGGGTCCTTGAAATAATCGTTGCTGCCATATTGCCAAGAAATTAATTAGATGAGTCTCAGACAGCCTCCAGCCTTTTTGTGAAAATTCAACATCGGAATGGGACTTCATGCAGATACAAATCTTTGAAAGCAGGAAACATTCACACTATATAGAAATAACCATCAATACTAAAAGCTTTCCTTCCATGGGGCTTAGCTCCCAAAAGATCACTTACTTTTCAGGAGCACTCAGCAATAAATGAGATCAGTAGTGAAACAAATATACCTGTGTGTGTACCAAAAGCTGGATTTAAAACTCTTGCTTTTTGAACACCTTATTAAAAAACATTGGCCATATCCTTTTCAGCAGCTTTGATCTAGGAAAGAAACACAATCTCGCCCTTCTCAACTTTAGTTTCCTTCACTTAGGCACTAAAAGCTGGTACAGGATCTTTCTTGCAGCTGTCAGGATCAATGTGGTTTTGAAATGTCTCTTCAAAGTTCCTCTCAGAAGTGTCAGCAACTTCCTACAAATCATTTATTGCTTCTTTGAACTCATCCATCAGTCCTGGGCTCCACAACATCCTGCAGCAGCCACTTCCCCAGTTCAACCAAGCAGTGTTACCATTCCCTGGTCTTCTCTGCACAACCTATAACTTGTCTACTATATTTACTCTAATTCACCAGGTTCCAGAATGTCAAGTGTAATTATTTTCAGTGATACAGAAGCTGTTCTGTTCTGTCACTTGCCTCCTACAAACCTCCTCTCCCTCAGTACCTGTTCTCTGAAGGCAGAGCTGTTCACACAGCCCAGGTTGCACAAAGAGCCTGAATTTACAGACAAGTGTTTTCTGCCTCCAGTTCTCATAACTCTCCACTCTTTAATGCTTGAAAAGACAGCTGGTGCCCTGTGCTGTTTCAGGCTACCTCAGACAGCAGCTGGTTCATTACACCTCTGCAGACTTCCAGTTTTGTGCAGGTTTCCCCTGCAAACCACAAATCAACAAGACCTTCCAAGGCAAGGAAAGGGAAAAGGTTCCAGAGACACACAACCTTCAGATGATGGGATCCATTTTGCCCAGGACAACCTGCTTTTTTATTTTTATCCAAATAATGTGGTTCACCAACCAAACACTTCACTGTGTTCTTCGCTGGACTTAAAATAACAGCTGACTCACGCATTGGAAAGATTGGTAAGAAACACACTGGCTTAAGAAAGGTTTCTGTTTATTCCTGAAGTGCCTTAGAAATTAAACATTGTACAAAATGTGACACTTTAAAAAAAATAAGTAATGCTGTATCATTTAGCACGAGTAACATTACTCATGTAGCAGAGCAGCAATGGAAGAAAGGAAAAGGCTTTGGAAAACCAAAAGAGCAACCGTCAGTTCATATCTGCACACGCCTTAGCTGGCATCCCAAGACACTCCACAAGTAATATCCATGGAGCAGCTCCATATGGAGTCCATATGAAGAAAAACTGCGTATCAGTACTATCAGGAGCCCTGACAAACGTGCTGGAGCAGAGATGACTTGCATTCTACTACCACTAATGTGCTGATCAAAAATAAACCAGACCATTCTTACAGCATCCAGGAAATAATCCCTTGCAGCACTGGTATCTTCCTGCTATTCCCTTAATCCCTTTCCTTGTTCCTGCAGCCAGAACTCCATTTTGGCCATGGATTGAGGAGTGTGTTGTTGAAACTCCACTGGCTCCAACACATGCTGCCTCCCTGCAAATTCTCCCTTCAGGACCTGCCCACATACTCTGGGCAGCTTGCAGCTCTCTGCTACGTTTTACAAAAGGAAATTGAAGCAAATATTATAACTTTGATATAAAATCAGATAAAAAATTTTGCACTGATAGTATTTCCATAAACATTTTATGTAACAAATCAATAGCTATCTTTAAATAAATCAAGTTTGCTGTTGTTAATGTCTATATACATTATAAATACATACACACATTAAAACCCTGACATGGTAGAGTCTTGTGTCTGCCTGAGAGATGTCAGAAAGAAGGTTGCGAGAACCAAAATCTTCCCTGATCCATGATTTAGCACCTCAGGCGAGTTTGGAAACATCTTCATACTGGATATCTTCAACTCTGCGCCCTTTTAAAGGTCCCTGGAGAATGACAGAGAAATAAAAACAAGATCACAACATAAAATTGTTTGTTTCTTGAATTCCCAACAGGGGGTTTATAGTAGGAGAGGTAAAAGGGACCTGTTCATGACACAATGTTCCTTGTTTCATTATTTTCAGCCTGACCAGAGAATGTGACAAGGTCTCAAGACCATCCCAGAAATCCTTTCACTTTCAGGATACTTTTACTATCAAAGTCCCTCCTGCCATCAGGGCATCTGCACAGTCTCTTCCCAAATCCTCCAGAATCCAATTTGGGCTGAGTTTGTGCAGCCCTTCTTTGAATGTGATCTAACAGGGTCTGCCTCTTCCAAGCTGTGTTTAAGAAGTTTGACTTTGAACCAATATCCTCTCTACTTTATCGATGAGTTTAAAAATTGGTTTTGCAGAGCAGAAGAAAGAAAGAGCCACACAGACACGGTAGCATGGAGTGATTGTTAACCATAAACAAGACAACGAATAAGCATGTAAAAGCCCACATTCAGGCTGGAAAAGGCAGGAGAAAATTCACATCCTTGCATATTTTACATTTTTTACCTTCCCACAAAGCAGTACCACAATAGCCATGTTCAAAATAAAATACACAAAATATTTTTCAAGTCTCTTTCAAGTTCAAAATTTGCTAAATTCAGCATCCTAGCAGGTTTTTGAAGATTCTCTGCAAACAGCAAAGAATTAATCTGTGATATAGGTGAGAATATGTGACTGTTAATAGGTGGGGGGTGTCCACAGAATTTTGCACACCGTAAGTCCCACCTGTAAGGCAGAATTAAGGATAACATGGTTCTTTGTGAAAGCTCTCCATGTACAGATGGAAAGCTCTCTGCAAACAAGAGCTTGCAGTGTTTGATACTTACAGAATCAATGGTTATTGTCACTGAAAATCTCTTTTCATTGATGGATTCCAAGATGCCTTCATTTCCCCTGTACCCACCATTTAATATCATCACTTTCTTGCCTGAAGTAAAAATAGGAAAAGAGTTACGCAACAGGGTTCCAAACTTCTGCTGAAATGTTTGCACCATCTTTCTTATAAACCCCCTTTAAGTATTTGAAGGTGCTCTAAGGTCTTCACAGCACCTTCCCTTTTCCAGGCTGAACAACCCCAACTCTCTCAGCTTGTCTCCTCGGGAGAGGTTATGGTACCTCCAAGTGGATGAATTACAGTTTACAAGAACTAAAATCTAAGTTTTCCAGTGGCAGAAGCTGAAAACAGAAGAAAACAGCTGTACCTGGTGCTGGTATTACAGTTTCTAGATGTGTCTGATCAAGCTTCAGCTTGTCCCCAGAATCAATCACCTTCACAACTGCTGTGTATTTGTCAATCACTTCCTATTGTGAAAGGCAGAGGCCAATCAGAAAAACCAAACATTTTTCTCTAAATTTACATTTCAAAGTTAATAAACTTTGGCATTGTGACTCTGCAATTCTACGTTTCAAAACCAGCAAAATGCAAGGGCTCCAGGCTGGAGATTTTGTGTGCGAATGAGATCCTGCAGCTTAAACATCAGAGCAGAACTGACCAGTCTTGGGTTAAAATCCAACTGCACTGCTTTTGGTCACATCCCACAGACACAGGGATTATGTTCCAAGGCACATGTGTTGATAGGGACAAACTACACAGGACAAAACTGTGCTGAAGAAGGAACACTGAATAAATGACATTAAACCAATTCAGAGGTTCACTCCCTGCCCAGAATAAGTCCCAATATAGGTGAGCTGACATTCCAGCCCCCAATAATGTTGTCTTAAGGCTGAACAACCTGTACAATGAAACAAATCTTCCTAACTCACCTAATTCCAGAAAAGCCAAACCAATGCCACATATTCCCCATGGCCCACCTTACCTTAACAACTGCCTTCTTCTTGTGGTACTTCTCTCCAAGTTTTTTTGTTACAATTTTCACAATGATTTCCTGGGAGATTTGAAAGGAGAGAAAAAATAAAATAAAGCACCAGTATGTGCAAACAACTCTACAATCTAAATTAACAGTACAGCACAGTGAAGGAAGCAAAAATAGCAAAGATGTGGCTTTCAGGAATTTTTGTATATTGTCAATTATTGGCTCAAAGTAGCATCTCTCAAGACTTTTTTGGGTTTCTTTGACAAATACAGTTACACTTGAATTCATGATCTAATGTGACAGCCCACAATGGGTCAAGAGCAGGAAAGGGAAAGTAAGTGTGAATTTAGTTTGGAATCTGCTTTTGGATCTTTACACTAATCACCAGTGGCTTTAGAAATGCAGAATTGGCTGTATTTGGTATAATAATAAAAATTTTTAAGTCACTTACAGGCTGTAACCAGTAGTCTCTTCGAGATGTTCTTTTCTTCTCCTCTTCAAGCTACAGAACAACAACAAATAATCATCATTTACTTCCTCCTTCCACTGCAGCTTTCCCATGCCTTTGAACAGCTTTGACCCAATTCTCCAGGCGCATGTCATGTGAGGAACAAAAAAAATTCCAAAATCCTAAATAAGGGTATGTCAGTATGGTTTTGCTTCATAAAAATTGATTTGATGAATCTGGGAATTCAGGATAAAATGATGGTGATTTGTATTTTTTTTTTTTTGGCAAGTGTTTCTAGGAATTTTCTTGCAAAATCTGTATTCCTTTACTTCCAACACCTCAGTCATCTGGGGAATAGGCAGAGTTGGGCAGTCAGTTTTATGAGGAAATGAAACCAGTTTTATGGGGAAATGAAATTATTTTGCTTGGTAAGATGTGAAAGTTGGAATTCCATATGAACTGAAGGTCTGGGGTCACTTCAAAGGGACACCCTGGATATTGTCACAGGCACAGGGGCACACAGTAACAGATCCTGCACTATTATTACCTCCATGATCTCATCCAGTGCAGATTTCTTCTTTTTCTCTTTGGGCTGACCAGAGCTATGAGCTGCTTCTTTCCTTTTAACTGCCCCCTCCACCATCTTCAGTGCATTCTGTCCAAGGACACTGCTGGAAAAGTAAGATGGTGTTTTCACAGCAGATCTTACATTTTTTTTCCTCTACCAAGATGCATTTGCAGAACTGGCTGTGCAAAAAGGCCTGCTGGTCTGCTTAATTTCAGTTGTCCCAGTCCCCTTCCAGACCCTGCACACCTCCTCCTGTAGAACTGATCCCCTTGGGGTGCAAACTCTGTATCCACTGAGGGTCACTGCTGGCAGTCCAGCAGAATGGACACAGCCCAATGACCAGTTCACCACTCCAAAAGCAAAGAGTTGATCAACAACTTGAGTTCCATGAAGAAGACAAAAGCTGGCCAGCAAACAAGGTTTTCAAATTTGAAAAGACAAACTTTAGAGAAGCCACCTGCACAGAGGAACTCTCGGACATGGCAGATATCTAGAATTCCTTCCAGACAGAGACATTGAGCCTATTTGGCAATGGAAGAAAACACCTAGGGATCTGTAGAAAAGAGCTCCACACCCAGCAAACAAATGCCACCTTCACAACCATATTCAAAACAGGCAAACGGCCTAAGAATTGTGAAAGAAAAGAGCAATCAGCATAAAAAGTTGCATCTCAGGGATGAGGGAACATCTAGGTAACGTGAGAATTGCCCACAGGCAGCTTCATTTCAGCCATTTTTATAACAGACATTTGAACACAGTAAAAAGATTTAGGTACTGCTTCAACCCAAAAGATGAAGCAGGCTGCTCTGAGGTGGACAGTGATGCAATTATTAATATGACCTTAGGACAAATTGCATGTTCTTCCTGTAGTGAGGATGTTGGATATACTCCCACAGGTAAGACAGCCTGTGGGAATGAAGATACAGGAATTGCAGTAGAAGCAACTTTGAGAGAAAAATTGTATTTCAGAGGAAGTCTGAATAATCACAGCAGAGTTTGAGAAAAAATTGCACATTAAATCACAAATCAAATAGCAAGTACTTAAAACATGTCTCATAAAGGGTAACATACAATTAAAACATAACAACTGCAGTGCCCATATTTAAGAAGACAAACACATCTAGCTGTGAAGTTACTACACTACCATTTCAAAGTTTACAGATAAGTATTTCTCATATGCTGTAAAGAAATTAGACTACTTAAGATATGATTTCACATTCGACCAAATTTTAGCAAGGACCTGAAGTATTCCTCACTGAAACTATTCAAGTGAGAGTCTGAATTTAGTTTCAGATTCATCTTAAGCACAACTCAATGCTTAGGGATAATTTACAAGTTTTCCTCAAAGCCTGAAATCTGTATCTATTATTGCAAAGAACTTCTTTACTGTCTCATTTTCTGCCTGGCATATATCCCATCAGATACCTTATCTAAGAGCTGAGTGTGATGAGAGGAAAGCTTTCTTTTTACCTGCAATACATTTAATTACAATATTGCCTCACAGGAGAAGATGTACTGCTCATCAAGCAGTTCCACAGACTGCTGTAAGTCAGTATTATTTACATTATTGATCCCTTTTGTCCTGCATTACTTGTGGTTACATGATGACAATTAAATTCCAGAGCTCTAGGAAGATTTATTTCAGGTACATTTAGCTGCTTAAATGATGACCAGAGAAAGTATTGTCTCCAATTAGACAAAGCAATCAAACCTTTTAGGAGCCAAAATTAACATGTCACAAATATCCATCCATAGAAGGCAGCTGGGACTAGACAGCACCACTAAAAATGCTTTGGCTGGATCCCTTTTCCATCCTCCATGGAGGAACCTGTAACTGCCTATTACTTTATGGGCATCTGCCATCAAGCACAGAGAATTCAAGAAGGCTCCTCACAGCTCACATTGAAGATACACCCACTCATCCATTTTAAATAAAAAACGAACCATGAAGTCACCTAGTAGCCCCTTCTGAATACCAAGAGAGGGTGAGAGATCAGACTCCAAATATTTCAGGACAAGACAAACCTTCCTGTTCATACAAATACCATTGTCATAGAAGTGCTTTGTAACGGTAACGGTCGGCCTTCAATTCTTTTCTCACCTTGTTTTAGAAGACGCTGTGACTGAAGTACTTGCTCCTTTGTTTAAATTAAATGTAACTAAAAAATAAAGAGACATTACTCTATTTCTATCTTTAAAAATAACTGCATTGAAGAATGTTAACAATTTTTAAAATATGCAAATAGAAAAAATCATAAATAGGAAAATATTTACTAATCTATACTTTGTTTAGCTTTTAAAATAAATTAAACTTTGTAATATAGAATACTCCACATTTCCATTTTCCAGTGCTCTTTATAACTTATCTCAAAGCACTTTATCAAGCACCAAGCAGGCTCCAGTGCTCATTTCATTTGAATCACAAAATCAGCTCCAGTAGGTTCTGTAAAATTTCATCCAGCAAAATCTGGTTACCTTTTTCTTCTTCATTTTCTCTGTTCAGTTCAGTATAGACTGGCATTTCCTGCCAAAAAACACAAAGCACATTTAAAGAATCAAACAGAAAACTGAGTCAAGATATCATTTTTTGGTGATCTTTGATAAGCTCATTTTTACAGACTACTGTGAGATTATTACCAGTAACTGTAATATTCAACTTGGCCTGATTTGTAAAAGATTAAAATTGAAAACATAATCTCATTACAGGCTCCTGTAAAATTCTCCAATTAACACTCTGTACAGAGATGCTGCCTAAACTTGCTCAATTCCAGCATAAAAGGCAAGTGGCCTTGCTGCAGCAGTTTTCTCGACCTGAACCAGCATGATCGGACTGGTTTCTGGACAGACCAACAACTCAAAGAAGGAAATTCTGGTATCTTTCCAATTTTTTAGCACTGAAGGCTCAGACCATTTAAATTTCAATTAGTTTTAAATTAAGAAGCAGGTAATTGTTTACAACAGCACTTAAATGTACCTATCACTACCCAGGATCAAATGGGAGGTTCCAGCCCCAGGCAACAATGTGTATGGGGGTCATGGAATGATGTCAAATAAACAGTTCCTAAATAACCACACCTGCAACACCAAAATAGAACTTTTCACTACATGGATTTGATTATGACAGATCCTCCTGGTTATTTATCTCAGCCTCCTTAGTGTACAAGGTACTTGTTATCTGCAGCCCTAGAAGTTGTGAAATACCATAAATGAAGACACGTCATGCAGGTTACTGGATTGTTTGCTTCCCCTTCCTAAATGCAAAAGTGATTTTAAAATCACTAATCACTTGAAGAAGAGTAATTATTACTTCCTCAGTACCACTGCAAGCTGGGTACAACATAACTCCAAGTTAGAAAGCAAAGGAAATACCAGTGCAAGGATTCCAGCAGCATCAAATTCCCCATTGACTTAACCACAAGGAGCTTTGAGCTGATGGTTCACATACACTGCAGTTTTCCTCACCAGTTCTTTCCCCTCCAAACCTCTTCTGACTTGTTGTTCAATGAATTTAGCAGTTTTTTCCTCATCATCAAGGTCCTGTTTCTTCTTCCTCTCTTGTTCTTGCTGCCTGCGAATAGTCTCTGGGTCCCTGTCAATGTACTGAATGTACCACCCTTTAGGAGTCTCATCAACCTTGCAAAGACCTAAAAAGTCAAGGCAAGACAAAGTAAGATTAACACTAACAATATTGAGATCATTTTTAGTCCTTGTTCACTGTAGCAATGCAGATACCAGAGACAGCACACCTCTTACTGGGCTGCTAAGACTGACTTTGAATTATCTGTACCAAGTGTTTCTGCCCTCAGCCAGCCAGATCTATTTGGATACTGGCCTCAGTGTATATGTCACAAAGGGCATGAAGTGTTTTACAATACTTTCCTTACTAAAGAAAATTTTTCCTTCCCACAGTTTTAACAAGGAAGACAGAAATCTAACATGTATCAATAATACACACTCGCAGTATAGTACTAAAGGAAATACTGCTATTGTTACTGACTCTGTCTGGAGTGACTTTCCAAACACTCTGTAACTGCTGGATGTATCCTGCAGAACAGGGGCACCCAGAGCCAAAGTAAACTTTCTGTCACACCACAGTGCCATTTAATCTCTCTTCCTCCCACTGAACACAGAACTGCAGATCTCCAGCTTTAATGCTTCTTTTAGGCTAGGAATGAAAACGACTGCTTGCTTCTTGTCACCTCAAATGTGGAAAGCCTCTGTAGCCTTAAGGGATGTCCTAGTTTTTAATTTTTAAATGGCAACTGTTGGAAGTTGATATAGAATTTAGCAATGCATCCAGTAAATACAGACCAGCAGATGAAACAAGGAAAGGCTCACAAGTGATGTACTTATCCCAAACTTCTGGCATTTTTCATAAGCAAACTCTTAACAGCACACAAATATATCAAACCGTCACAGAGGGGAAGAAAGGAAAAAAACTAACATAAATATTTACTGATCAATTATCAGGTATTTTACCAAATAATAATATATTTAATTACCCAATAATTTTAAGCCTTCCCAACCCTGAGCAGGCACACTCACCTTCTCTTCCCAGCCACTTTGTAAAATCAGTCAGTGTCTCCCATTGTGTGGCATTCATGTGGATGTGTTCTCGATGGCTGATGTATTCATTGTACACAATATTATTGTGGACTCTCTTTGTTCCTAAAATACAGAATTATTATTATTATTACTATTATTATTGTGTCTTGCACGGAACCAACAAAAGACACTAACAACAAACAAACAAACAAACAAACAGCAAAATATTTACCAAATCGCCTCCTGAGCAATTCTAGGAAATCATTTCGGAATTCCCTTAGGTAATAAAAAAAATAAAAAGGATTTTAGTAAAACTTCAACAACTAGGAAGCAATTTTCTGTTGTCATTAACAATTAAACATCTGCAGTATAAACCTGATTATTCTTTTGAGCTAAGCTTGATGATATTCAGACACATTTCCCTTTTTCAGCAGAGCAGGACTAAATGCAGGATGAAACACAATATGATACATGCACACACCTTAAATCTCCAAGAGAGTAACAGCCTCTCAAAGGGATAAAATAGAGCAAAGCAATCTCAACACTTCCCACTAATTGCTGGTGTTTCGTTACCAGGTGTCTTCCCAGGCTGCCTGACACAGAGCACAGGGCAGGACAAAGGGCAGAGGGGGTGGATGGGGCAGATGGATCACTCATCTCCCTGCTCATTCCAGGGCTGGAGCATAAAGCCTCACTTCAGACTCGTGTTGAGGACAGCTCCAGTCATCCCAGCTGTCATGTAGGTCAGCTGGACAAAGGCCTGGGAGAAGCTGGGGGATGTCAGTCCCTCCCCTGACTCATTCTCTCTCTGTTATGGCTCTTTCAGCTCGTGTGTGTGTGGCAGTCACGCATTTGGGACAAAAAGGTGATGTTTTTGTAACATAGAGCAACTTTAAACAGGATTAAGACACGAGAAAAAACTGTCAAATTTGACTAAAATCATGGCTTCCTGAAATATCTTACCTAAATTTTAAAAGTGGCGTTGCCTAAATTTTCAATTACAGAAAGAGCTGACACTAAAATGTATCACAATAAAGTGTCTTCAATAGGACATTATTGGGCCTTAGGGGTGTGGCTGTGCAGACCTGATACAGTGATGAAGATCTGGGTAAGAATATACAGAAAACTTACTCAGAGAAGTAATCCATGAATTGCTGAGGGTTTTCAGAAGCCAGCAGCAACTGCCTCTGGTGGGACTCAGACATGCAGTGACACTTGAAGCCATTCTATAAAGCAAAAATAAATACTTTGCTTGTCTTTGTCTCAATTTGCAACACTCACAGATGAAGAGAGTACTAAAAATAATGGTTTATGAGTGAAATTTCTTGAAGGCTTCACAGAAAACACCTTAACGCAGCCTCAGCCTAGTATGGGTTGGCTGTTGCTGACCAGACAAGCCAAAATCAAAACTCCTCCCAAAGCCTAGAACCTCCAGACTATGTGAGGAGGGTTATGAGGTAGAACATTCCACCAGCCCTCTTCATTCCCTGTGGAATGACATAAGATATTTGGCCACATCCTTTATTTTTTTCCTTAATATAACGGTCTTTCAGCACAATATGATTAAATCTAGAGAAAATTTCATTCCATGGGAGACCTTCCCATTGCTTACAAAAAGATGTAGTTGTAAATCAGTGACATTTTTTGCTTGTAGTCACTGGGAAGAGAATAGGATTTGAGATTCTTGGATAGAATGAAGAGAGGCACAGCTGAAGAATGATGGAATTAAACATCCACGGGATGCTCTCCTTTCCTAAGGCACATCAAAGAGCTTACTAATGGAGAATGGAAAACTGAAATAATATCCTCAAAGACAGACTAGGGCCAACAAGCTTTCTCCAAAGTGGATGAGGATTTCTCCTATGGGGGATGGGATATCCCAGCAGGATCGCTCCATCCCCAGCAACTGGGAACCCTCCATGTCCCACCGCTCTGCCCCTAAGGGAGAACCACGGTCCGTACAACAGGGATTGGAAACCAACCCTAACCAATATCAGGGCTCCCCATACTTCTGGAGAGGGAGGCCAAGACGCTCCCTAGAAGGATTGCACCCCACAAATGGGATCAGAGCCTCTACAAGCTGACTGGTGATGTTCCCAAAGGGAACCTGAGCTAGCCCTGAACCCCCCACAAGGGGACTGGGGAACGCACGCAAAGTATATAAGACCTGATATTCCCCGAGGGAACTGCAGTCCCCACAGGAGGGTCAGGAACTCCTACAAGGGCGATCACAGCCCCCACAGTGTCTCCCCTCAACAGCTGGGGAGACTTGCATGGGAGATTGACAGGACAAGGGACAATGACTTTAAAACAACAGAAGGCAGAGTTAAATTAGATATTGGGAAGAAATTCTTCCCTGTGAGGTGGCAAAGCCCTGGCACAGGTTGCCTAGAGAAGCTGTGGCTGCCCCATCCCTGGAAGTGTCCCAGGCCAGGTTGGACGGGGCTTGGAGCAATCTGGGATAGTGGAGGCTGTCCCTGCCCATGGCAGGGGGTTGAAAGTGGATTATCTTTAAGGTCCTCCCAACCCAAATCATCCTGTGATTCCATGAGATAGGAGCTGTCACAGCTGACCCCAACCAAGGGCACCTGACCCCAGGAGAAGCGGGACTGGGGGTCCTTAGACGGAGGCAGGAGCCGCCCGAAGGACCGGGGACACTCCCCAGCGCACCCCCAGTTACCTCATCACGGCACTGCTTCTGGCACATCTGGCAGTACCAGCGCAGCTTCTGTAGCCCCTTGGACTTGATGCGGTTGGCGATCGCCTTGGGACTGAGGAAATCCGACTTCCCCATGACGCCGGTCCCGTCCTAATCCCGCTCCCGACCTGGTGCTGGTCCCGATCCCGCCCCTCCGGAAATGGCGGCGGCGCCCTGGAAGCGGATCCCGGCGGGGCGGCGCAGGCGCGGTGCGGGCGCGCTGACCTTCAGCGGGGCTGTGGTGGAGGCGCCGCCATGTTCGCCAGGGGCGTCGCGGTCGCGCTGGTCCAGCCGCAATGGTACCGGCACGGGCTGGGATGGGCACTGTGGGGACGGGGGAACGCGTCCCGATGGCCGGGGCGGCTCTGCGGGGTGAGGGGGGGGATGGCTTCCTTCGGCCGTGCGGCGCCTGGGGCGGCGGGGTCGCGGCCCCGGGCGGCCCTTGAGGGGCTGTGGACTCTGAGGGTTGGTGGCGGAGCGGGCACCGGGAGATGAGGACCCGCAGGGATGGAGGGTCCGTCCGCCGTGGGTGGAAGCGCTCGGCCGGGGTGGGTGAATGGGGGAAGTAAGGGTTAAAGTGCAGGTCTGTGCATAGCAGGAGACCCTGCTCTGGCCAGGAAATGGTGCGGCCTCCTCTGCTTCGTTTTAATAGTTTTTAGAAACTAACTGCATTGTATGAAGCTTTTTTGTAAATTATTTTTTTATTTCTGATTTACCCTTCTAATGCCCTCGTTTGTTCCGTGCCATTACCCAAGGCAGTGGATAATGCATTAAATCTCCCTGTGTACTTGGCACTGCTGAGGCACCGCCTCAAGTCCTGGGGCCGATTCGGGGCCCCTCAATTCAGGCAGGACATTGAGGTGCTGGAGCGAGTCCGGAGAAGGGCAGTGGATCTGGAGCCCAAGTCGTCTGAAGAGCGGCTCGGGGAGCTCAGCCTGGAGAAAAGGAGGCTCGGGGTGACCTTATCACTCTACAGCTCCCTGACAGGAGAGTGCAGTCAGGTGGGACTTAGCCTCTTCTGCCAGGCAGCCAGCGGCAGGACTCGAGGACATAGGTTTAGGTTGGACATTAGGAGCAATTCCTTCACAGAAAGTGTGATTAGATACAGGGATGGGCTGTCCAGGGAGGTGGTGGAGTCACCATCCCTGGAGGTGTCTAAAGAAAGACTGGATGTGGCATTCAATGCCGTGGTTTAGTTGATAAGGTAGTGTTCGGTCATAGGTTGGACTTGATGATCTCAGAGGTCTTTTCCAACCTAATTGAATCTGTGAAATTGTATAGGTGAAGGAAGGATGAAGGTGTGCATACAAGCCACAGGTCAGAGTGGCTTGTCTCTGCCACAGATGTTTTTTAAGAAATAGCAAATCTTGAATTTTTACCACTCTGAAAGGGACTTGCCCTTGGCATGTGTTGGTTTGCTGGAGAGCTAGTGAATTATCCTAATTTCTTCTGCATTCCTTTTCAGGGGCCAAGTCAGGAATATGGCAACACTAAAAGACAGTAAGTAAAGGTTTTGTCTGCTTTTGAGAGAGGAAAAATGTTGTAGGAAAACCATATGTTAAAATACAGTTCTCCTTAGCCTCTCTTGGGTAAAATGATTGTGATACATAATGATGTATAGGCCTGCAGTCCTACGTAAATTAAACAAGTGTCCTTCAGAAAAGGAATTGCTTGAAGTGATGTTGGCAGTAACTTAAATGTCATTTCATAGTTTTATTCAGATATATTTTAAAAATAACTTCTATCATATGTGCTAAACCAGATTTTTGCTCCCCTCTAAGAATTTATGTAGTTTCTCTTATGTTTATTTCCTTGTGCTTTTATGCAGCATTTGGAGGGAAAAAGGGTTGACTGAATGGTTTTAGTTTGATAATGCTTCCTTAAGCCATTCCTCATAGTTCTTATATAGGGATATTGCCTTGGAGTTGTGCTTGTCTATGAGATACCTGTTTTGGTTTCTTTTTCCATTAGTGTTTTTATAAATCTCATTTTACCACAGTCTAAACAGAGGAGGAAATTCAGTCTCTCTTCATACTATGGGGACTTTTTGTTTCTTTCCTCTGCTTATCATCTGTGAAAGATGACATTATACCTCAGTTGATAAATTTGTGTAACAGGTAGATATGGAAGCAAAGAAAATAGTAAATAGACTTCGTGTTGGGATAAATATTAAATGAATGTTATCTCTAAAGGAAAAATGTCTCTATTGTTAAGATGCATTTGTGTTAGCCAGGTTCTTACTGCAGATACCGAGGTCTTTTGTGAGGTTTATTTGTGTGCTGTTTGTTTATTATTTCTTCTTCTTTGAGGAACATGGCAAAATATTTTTTCATTGCTCTTGCTGGCATTTTGTTGTTTGGGTTTGAGTCATTATGCCCAGTACAGCCCATGACCTTCAACTCTTAACCCTGCAGTCACCAGGCGCTTGAAATCCATCAAGAACATCCAGAAGATCACCAAGTCCATGAAGATGGTTTCTGCAGCCAAATACGCAAGAGCTGAGAGGGAGCTGAAGCCTGCGCGCGTCTATGGAACAGGAGCTCTGTGTGAGAGGAAGTTCTTGCACTCTTATGGGAGCAGAAGAGGAGGTTTTCATAGTGGTGATAAAATGCCAAGGCTTTTTAACCTTCCAGTAGTCTATTTCCAAAAGAAATTGCACTGTGAGCTTCACTGAGTGGCATCTGATCAGAGGTGTGGCTGGCTTTGAATTGTTTCTTGCTCACATTACATTTGGTCTGACCATGTGCAAACTTGGAACAATTGTGAGGGAGATAAAATTAATCTGGCTGAGGTCTGAAGCTCCTTTACAACTGGTTTTAGTTAGAATAATTCTGGGGTAGTTTTTATGACTTACCTGTTTCTTGGCACCCTTGAAAAACTTAATCTTTTGGGGTTTTTTTCAGCTCTCTATGAGAAAGCAGAAATAAAGGCACCTGAGGACAAGAAGAAGCACCTCCTTATTGGTGTGTCCTCTGACCGAGGCCTGTGTGGTGCTATCCATACATCCATTGCTAAAACCTTGAAGAACGAGATTACCAACCTCTCAAATGCAGGGAAAGAGGTTATGGTGGTTGGAGTAGGTGACAAGATCAGAGGCCTGCTTCAAAGGTAAAAAGGATGGGGCCCAAAATTCACACTCGAAAAGAGTTTAGTTTGGAGTTTTGTTTTTTCTTCTGTGGTAGAAATTTCAAGACTGTTTAGAAGATTGTGTGGCAGTGCATTTAGGGGAACAGTGCTAAATTCAAGTTCTTGTAACAAAAAATTGCGATTATCCTTGAAGTGGTTTTGATCATCTCACAGTTTGGGAAACTGCTGCACAGCACTATTATATTCTTGAAATGAAAGTGTGAAAGCTGGCACTGTTACAAGAGTGTATATTGTGAAGCTATCATAATTCAACTAAAGTCAAAATTTCTTTCATACCTTAATTGAATAAAATGTTTAGTTCTGAACCCTCCTAAGTTACAGTCAGTTACTTTAGAGTATCCACTTCGTTCTAACACAGGTTTGTTGTTGCTACAGGACACATGGCAACTATTTCCTGTTGACATTCAAAGAGGTGGGACGGAGACCTCCGAGCTTTGGAGATGCTTCAGTCATTGCTTTAGAGTTGTTAAACTCTGGGTATGAATTTGATGAAGGTTCTGTCATCTACAATCGGTTCAGGTAAGGTTGAACTGAAACTTCACTGGAAAAATATTTGGTAGAATGCTTCAAAGAGCATATTGTCCTGATGAAGTTATATGAAAACTGACTGTGATTTGGCATGTTCACTTTACATCTTGATTTTGTTGTGTGTGAAGAACTTCTGGGTTGTTTTTTGTAGTAGCTGTGGTTGGAACTCCCTTTTGATTTGTGTATAGGTAATGCTGTTATATTTACAGTCAGCACATCCATCATTATATCCACGTGGTATCCAAGATCTTTTCATCAGGGTTATCTCAAAACTTGGTGGCATTAGAAAGCCAGAAGTTGTCTATTCTAATTTGATTTTAACCAGTCAGTTTAGAGTTAGTTGAACTGAAAAGCTTATTTTGCTCTTTTTGTGCAGGTCTGTCATCTCTTACAAGACCGATGAAAAACCAATCTTCTCTTTTGAAACTGTGGCTGGCTCTGGTAAGTAGGGAGCTAGAAACGACCAGTTACTTGCAGTGATAAATCACAGGAAAACGTACTCTGAAAATGGGAATATGGTATTAAAACATCTTACTATGCTGCTTGTATCGTAAATTTAATGGATGGTTTTATCTTGGCCAAGATCAGTCCAAGGCTGACTTACAAAGGTGCTGTGAGGCAAGGCAGTTAAAAGGAAAGGTGGTACTAATTCTGGTTTGAGAATTGTGCATATGTTAACTCTGTCAGTTCCAAAATTTTCAACACTGAGCAGCCTGAGTAGTGAGTGAGTTTTCACTGCTCACTAAGAATACCCCCAGACTGTTTCTGCAGCATTGTATGGGAAAGTTAAACATAATATGGCAATAATATATTTTGCTTTGGTCTGACTTTCCCAATATTAAATTGAATTAAAACACATGAAATAGTTAACAGAATTATAACTAGCATAGAGATTCTGAAGGTACACAAAATAGGTGTAGGAAATCCCTCTGTGCTGCCTTAAGTATTGAAACAGCCCAGCCAAGTAGTCTTCTCCATGTTATTGTATTTTGCTGGAAGTAGTAAATCTTGGATGTTTTTAAGCCTACTCTTTCATGTTTTGCAGAAAGCCTAAGTATCTATGATGATATTGATGCCGACGTGCTGCGAAACTACCAGGAGTTCACACTAGCAAACATTCTGTACTACTCCCTGAAAGAATCCACCACCAGCGAGCAGAGCGCCAGGATGACTGCCATGGACAACGCCAGCAAGAATGCTTGTAAGCTATTCCCTGGCTTTTCCAGGACTTCAGTTGTTCAGGAGGAAAGTGGTGATCTTTGTGTATTTCTTTGCTTCAAAAATCAGCTATTTGCTCTCTTAATTCCATTTTGAGTAGTTTTTTTGAGCCATTTCAACTGAGATTCTGTTACAAACATGAACTATATTTAGTCCCTGGAAAGAGGGATTGCTGTCAAGAAACAAGCCTAGGACTGGAAGTGAAATAACAGATTATTTAAAAGGCATATGAAATACTAAACTAATCTTGTAATGGCTAAATATTCTCTACGCTCCTCTCATGTGGCTTCTCTGAGGATTTTCTGAATTTTTATAAATCTGTACCTACTTGTTCACCAAATATAATTAGTGCAGCACAATTAAAGGTGGGGAAACTTAAACAGAAGTTAAATACCACCTGTCATGGAGCAAGTAGAGAATATATGAGTATTCCTTGGAAGGATACTGGTAATTGTGTGAAGATGATGTGATGTGCAGTTGGGCTGCCTGGAATGGTAGGCATGGCTCTGATGACCAGCTTGAGAGAACGAGGTGATACCTCCTGTGTTTAAAAATAATTGAGAAAAAAATAATTCAGAAGAATCTGTCTCCTTTTGCCACAACTTGAAGGAAATAACAGTGTAGTTAATTGGCAGTGAAATCTAATTTCAAAGCAAATGATGCGTGCTTGTGTTACATTGCAATAAGCTATGTCATACCTGGTATTTACATGTCTGCCAGCTGTTCTGCAGATGTTAACTGACAACTCAAGCCAAATTCTCAGGTTTCTAGATTGTCTACTGGTAATATTAGCAAAACTTGTCAGGTGCACTAAGCCTCTTGATATTTGCAGTGATTTACCAGACACTTGGTTTTTCTGCCCATACAGCTTCTCTTTACCTGCATTTACACACTCATTTTGTGTTTAAACTCCTATCTTGCCTTTTTCCAGCCGAGATGATTGACAAGCTGACCTTGACGTTCAACCGCACCCGTCAAGCTGTCATCACCAAGGAGCTGATTGAGATCATCTCTGGTGCTGCTGCTCTGTGAGTATTTGTATGAACATGCAGTCAGAGCTGTGGCAGTCATGTGCTGCTTGTGTGCCAGGGTAATGGGCAAGGTTTGGGATTGTAGGCCCTAAAACCAGAGGGAAGGCAGTCCATGGCATGGCTCCCAAGCTTTTCAGCTTGTGCAGTTCTACTAACCAAAGTTTGGCAGTTTTTTCTGACCAAATACAGTTAAAAAGCTGATAAAATAGATCTTCAGCCTCACCATGCATCCTTGGCTGGACAGGCGAGGATTTTCCTCCTTTCTGGCCTTTGGTGGATTTCCCTCCCTCCTCCCTTTTACCTGGACATTTCCTGCTTTGCCTGGCCAAATAGCCCAATAGTGTTGAGTGGGGGAGAGCAAATGGGGTGTCCAAAATGCTATTGGATAAATAAAGTGTTCAGAAGCTGAGAGTTTGGGGGTGGATTTGGATGGAGGACGGAATTTCCAGAGTCTGTTATTGTTGAATATGGATTTTGCTTGAAGTTTGGTATTTTGCTTGTTTGCCTGAGACTGAGGTTTTGTGCAGGTATGTGCTGCAGGTTACAAATGTGTGGGCTTGGACCGCAATTTGTAACTGCATGTAACTCATGTGTATTACTGTAACAGTTAAAAATTTGTACTCTGTATGGAAATACATGTGTTCATATCCTGTGTATTTACAGAATGCCTGGAATACCTATTTTATATTATTTTGGTGCTGTATTGTGCTCCTCACAATACATTTGTGGTCATAAATCCGTGCAGAGTTTTGCCCGAATTTGCATGAGTTGCTTCCTAACCTGCTTGTTTTGTTTTTTCTCATAATACCGTAACCAGGGATTAATCGGAAAAAGCGGTTCAGCCAAATCCAAGAGGTAAAGTTATGTCATAGAGACTGGATTGTATTTTACAAAGAATTAACACAGAAAATATGAAGTCAAATAAGGAAGTCAGAATTGAGTGGTCTTGGTCAGACAGAAATTTTTCCTCCTAAAGAGCTGTGAAATTCTAAATTTCTAGTTTGAAACTGTCTGGACAAAGAGTTCTTAATTTTCAATAATTTTCAGGAAAATATGTCCATGGGAGCATAAACCACATTAAATATAATTTTCTGTGGGTTTTTTTTTTCTCTATTATTGGATTCATTCTCAATTACTGTTTGAGTTTTTGCATAGTGCCCTGACTTAATGCAATGACTTAAAAGTGTGTGTATATAAGACACACCTAAAGAGATTTCTGTAGCAACATGAACATATTCAAAATCTAAAATGTAAGGAAAAAATCAAAATTTAAAATGTAAGGAAAAATAATAAAAAAATAGTTTTGATTAATAGTATGGGGGGTGGTAAGGAATATTAATGAAGGATTCAAATTGAGGGAGATAAGTTTAAAATAAATACATAAATAAATGAAAGGGTTTTAATTTGTTTCAATTTTCCTTACAGGTGAAGAAGAGCTCTTCTGAGCATATGTGGTTTAGCCTGCCTGTGTCTGTGTTAACAAGACTGCTCTGTTATCTTGTGAAGAAGTGGAAAAGCCCCAGAAATCTGTACATTCTTACAATAAACCACCTCCATGAAACAGATTCTTTTGGTTGTCTGTGGAGCAAATGCTCTTGAAGCCTTAATAATCTGGGTTGGGCTTGAGCGTGCTTTGAAACTTTATTTTTTAAAAGTCTGTGTTCTACAATTTTAATTTATTTGCTATGTGAAACATACACGTGGACATTTCTTTTGAAGAGTGGAAGAGATTTTCTGAATTCACCCTGTCTTTGAAAGTGAAGTGACCTGCTTTGACAGGTACGTTGTATTGCAGGCTGAAGGAGGAGACTGGAATAATCTCTTCATCACACAGTTGGAACACTGATCTCTCTTACTTGAATTTTGTATTGCTACTATTTCCAGATGTTGACTTTTTTAAACTAACTGATGTGATTAGGTGAGTCACTACATAGGTTATTTAGAATGCACACTGTTTATAGCATGGTCGGGGTGTGTGTGTGTAGAAATGTAAATGTCAGAGGGCTGGGGACCTCTTGCTGTGCAGACATCCTGAGAGTTTCATTGAGCCTGGAGAAGAGAAGGTTCCAGGGAGACCTTGGAGCATCTGAAGGGGCTCCAGGAGAGCTGGAAAGGGACTTTGGATAAGAGCATGGAGCAATAGGGTAAGAGGCAGTGGCTTTAAACTGGTGGAGGGCAGGGATAGATTGGATATTGGGAAGAAATTTCTTACTGTGAGAGGTGTGAGGCCCTGCCACAGGTTGCCCAGAGAAGCTCATACTGGTTCCAGTATGGAGCCCTGAGGGCCACCAGCCTCAGGACCTTGAGCTGTTGACCAAACCAGAAGCTTTAGGACTTAGTTCTGGGTCCGGGTTCTGCTCTTCAGGCTGCAGATGTGAGATGTGAATATGACTGATACAACAGACTACTAATAAACCAAAGTGCTAATTAATGATCTAATTATTTATTACAATTTTTATACCAGAGTTCTGTTACATACAGTTCTGTCCTCCATCGTCTGAGTAGTTACACGCAACTACTGAGTTACAGTTTAGCTCTTGTGTATCTCCACAGCCACCACTGAGTAAGCTCTGCTGCTCCTTGTGCCTCCTATACCACTCAGTTATTGAAAATTTTGTTTCTGGATCCTTTTTGCAACCTTAGTTCCATCCTTTCCTGACATGTTTTTTTGTTTGTTTGTTTTTTCCCAATTGAACAACTCACCCAGAAACACTTTTTTCTTATTGCTGCCAAGTTGGTGTTCCCAAAGCTAATGTTTCTATGGATTGGCAATCTTGGCCTTAAATGTCATTATTTATATACCTGTCTGCTTACAGGTGATCTTGCAAGTCCCCTTCAAGTATTGGAAGGGACTCCAAGTTCTGCCTGCAGCCTTCTTCAGGTTCCACAATCCCAGCTCACTCAGCCTCTCTCCAGGGCAGAGGTATTTCAGTCCCTGGGGGATATTTGTGACCTCTTCTGGACTCGACTCCAGTAACTCCACGTTCTTCCTTTCAGTGCTGAATTCCCCAGAGGTGGATGCAGGACTCCAGCTGGGGTCAGAGGGCAGAGCAGAGGGGAAGAATCACCTTCCTCGAGCTGCTGTCCAGTTATTTAATCAATGGTCTTCACCCAGAAAGTTTAATGCTAAGGTCCTTACAGTGAACGCTGGATGGCTGCAGGTGTGATTGCCTGAAACGTTTGATCCTGCAGTGAGAGGAAACACAGCAATGGCAAGCGGTGACATCTGCCTCCTCCATCCAGCTGGAAAGAAAAAAAAGAGAAAAATAACCTTTATGGGCAGCCTGTTCCAGTGCTCTGCCACCCTCCATGTAAGGAAGTTCTTCCTCACAATGAGGCCAAACTTCTTGTGCTTTGGTTTAGTTTATGGCCTTTTCCTGCCACCAGGCACCACTTAGAAGACACTGGCACCATCCTCTTGACAGCTGTCTCTAAGAGATGTTGAGATATTTATATTTATTTAGAGATATCGAGATTATTTTTAGAGATCACAGAATCACAGGATGGTTTGGGTTGGAGGGGACCTTAAAGATCACCTTGTTGCACCCGCTGCGATGGGCAGGGACACTTTTCACTATCCCAGGTTGCTCAGAGCCCCATCCAACCTGACTTTGAATATCGCCACGATTGGGGCATCCACAGCTTCTCTGGGCAACCTGTGCCAGTATTTCACCACCCTCACAGTGAAGAATTTCTTCCCCATACCCCACCTATAACTTGTCTCAGTTTGAAACCATTCCGCCTTATCCTGCC
>WEKY01002837.1:187716-201387 GCA_013390045.1 Picathartes gymnocephalus
TTTAGGAGAAGGGGAATATGCTGTTTTTGTGCCAGTGATGTGATATTTTTTGTATTACCTCTCTTAAGACGATCCTTGTATTTCTTTCTTTGAAAAGGTTTGTAAAACGACGTCTTAATACTGAGCTGACATCTCCCTGTGATTTCAGAATTGTTTCTTTTTACTCCTAAAATAAGTTACTGTACAAACCCAGCTCTGGATGAATGAGCTGAATTCTGCCATGGTTTTGCATAAGTAGAATTAATTAAATTCCATTTGTAGCATCTTTATTGTCAGCGCGTTATCTCAGAGTCAAACCAGTGGGGTTTGAGTTAGCAGGGCTGTCAGCTGAGGGACATAATCTTTGTGTTCCAAACTGAATGGATTTACTCTGACGTAGCTGAGGCACCGTGGTATCACTGTGAAAAGCCTGTCATTGCTGCTCCCGTGTTCTCTCACTTGCACAAGAAAATGATGGCTCTCCCAGCTGGGTTAGATCTTTGTTCCAGCTGTTACATCCCATTAGGAGAGCTACATTCAAGATTTTCATTACTTTTCTGCTGTTGTTTCTTTGCATTTGCAGTAGCTGTAGTTGATGGGAGCTTCTGTGGCTGCAAAGAGAAGGCAAAAGGATTTGCAAAGTGGGTTTGAGATGTGTTTGATGCCGTGAAATTCTTCTGAATGCTGTGTTGGGGGTGGAGGAGAGGCTGAACTTACAGAGAGAAAATCAGGGTTTTCCTCTTAAAGTACACCAAATTATGTTGCTCAAATTTGTGGAAAGCTTGTCAGAGGAACGCTATTCAATATACTGTGTGCTGTTTTATCCTAAAATTTAAATTAAATACCAGTGTTGAAGTATGTAATTAATGTATCAGGCTATAAAAACAAACTGATGTAGTGTGGTTTCTGAGAGCAGAGTTCTGCATTGTTGTTGGTTTTAAGCAGAGGTGAAAAGGGAAAAGCTCCCTGTTAAGTGCCACTTTGTTTTGCACTCCTACTTCACATGGTTTGATAGAGGGGTGGCACAGCTGGTGCTTTGGGTTATCTGCTCTGGATTATATAGATTGGTTTTTTATACTGGGGAGCTGTCCATGAGGACAGATCAGAATCTGCTTTGTTTGCCATGAATTTAGCTAATGTAGCTTGGCAGTGGGGTGGGGAGTTATAGACAAGCAGAATATGTCATGTTTTACCTCTTAAACGCATCCAGTGAGGGAGTTCAGTTTCCAGTATATTTATGTGGGTGGTGCAGTTCATGAGAGGGATGAGGAGGGGAGTTGTGGTTCATGCCCCCCAAAGTCTCGTTTTCCTGTTACATTGCTCTAAATAAACCAGTCAGACAGAAGCTACTTAACTCCTATCACTGAGGGCACCTGGGCATATTTCAACAGGACAAATATAGATTATCTGCTGCTAAAACTAGAAGTGTAATAAACTGGATAATTAACTTTTTGAATATAGAGGTGGATTTTCCTCTGCTTTCCTTCAATTTTCAGTGTTGAACTTATGCTTGGATATATTGTAATTTTATTGGTTTTTTCTCCTGAAATTTGCTGACAGTAAATAAAGTTTAAAAGTTAGTCTTCAGTTTCATATTGTTTGACTACTTTTTTGAAGATTATTTTTATGCAAACATAGAATTGTAGAATATCTCAAGTTGGAAGGGACCCATATGGATCATTGAGTCCAAGTCCCTGCTCCTTGCATGACTAAATATTAATTATATATACATATAAAATATTAATGACTACATTGAAATTGGTATTATTAATGCAACTGCATTTTTATTAAAAGGCAGGTTCTGATCTGGTGAGCACAGTATTATAACTGGAAGTAAAAATTGCCAATATTGCAAAATGTTTTCCAAGGCAGAACTGGCTCCAAAACTGCTCCAGTGTCTGCCCAGTCTCTCCTGTAAACTTCATTATAGCAAAGGGAGAATGCAAACAGCAGACCAATATTTTCACTGGTAATTACTACAGAGGAGAGAATTTACCTTGCATCAGCCAAATTTTTATTTCTTTATAATGTCAAATTTACCTTATATGTTTTCTTGGTTTTGTTCTTTTTTTAGTAACTTCACTCTTACCACTATACATAATAATCTCTATCAAAGGATTAGATTTTGGTGATCAGTTTAAATGAGGAGATTCCCTCTGCTGGTCCTTGAATGACTTTGTAACAAGGATCTCTCCTGGGCCTGTCACATTCATTATAAGTGTACATTTTATGTCCTGATAACCTTAAGTGTTGATGTTTTTAAGTTAATTACCTTCTTAATGACTACGAATATATATAAAGAAGGACGACGTGGTTTTTTTTGCTTGACATTTTGGAGGTCAGTGGGGGAAGGAGCAGACTGAGTACCAATAGCAAGAAGATGCTTTTGCCTGACTGGTAACTACATTAATAGGACCCTTTTTTCCCCACTTAAGTGCATTTAAATAAGTCATCTATACTTATTAAATAACCTATTGTGCATGCTTGTGACTTTGCAGGATGGAAGCTGTGTTGTCTCCTTGAAACAGTTATCCTGGAGTAACTTTGTGTGATGTGCTAGAGTGCAAGGAATCTGTGATAGAGCCTGTAATTAAAATACCAAGGAGCTATACCTAATAATTTGCTGGTTAAAATAAAATCTAAAAAAAAATTCTTTTACAGCAGCCATGGGGGGGAATGCTGAGCTATTTATAAGATGTGTACATGTTACATGGGTGGTGACTCATTCATTTTTCTCAGTATATTTATTATAGAACTGTAGTTGCTTCCTTTGAGAAACTTGGCATGAAACTAAAAGCTCTTCTGTTCTGTACTCACTCGCCTGTTAAATTTTCACTCATTCATACGAACTTTGGGCCAGGAAGGAGGAGGTGGTGGGGGTGGTGAGTTTGACAGAAGGAAATCAGCTATTCCTGAGACTGAATTTGAAGAAAGTAAGACAGTTTCCTAACTCCCACACACCCCCTCACAGTGCCTTTGGATGACATAAGCACTGGCCAGTTTGTTTGCTTAAGAAATTCTTTTGACTTTTGCAAAAATAACTGGACTTTAAGAGTTTCTAAAAATTCTTTTCCCCACAACCCAGACCCTTGTTTGTAGGGGAGTTTAGTGCTCCATCCTCGTTCTGTTTGATTTGGTTTTCCTTGTGGACGGGTTGGTTGATCTGCAGGTGGTGCTGAGCAGTGGGGCTGAGGGCTGGATAACTTTCCACACAAATACTCTGCTCTGCCTGGATTCTCTTTGCCCATCATTTCAGTCCAGTACTTTTTTGGGATGCAATTCTATGTGCAGGTTCCTCCTCACCTGGTGCTCGTTCTCATGCCCAGGGAAGCTGAGAATATTGTAGCTGTACAGCCGTTCCCACAAGTTTCTGGTGAGCTGTTTTGAGACCAAATGGTCTTAATTTAGCTCTGCTGCTGCCACAACTTTACTACTTTTGGAGCACAGTTCCCATTCAGGGAGATAGTGCCGTTTAAAAGCTTGTGAGAAAGGCATTTTCCTAGTTCACTGTTCATGGGGTATAAGGAGGAGAGTTGTAACTTGCTGGATAAATTATTCCCACCTCCTTCCATCTCTTCCCCTCTTCCCCGTCCTGAACAATGATAGTATTTAAAGTGTTGTGGTATAAAGAACAGCAAGAGACTGGAAACCAAAGCTCTGAAGTGTTTGTGATCTGGCACTGACTTGCTGTGTGACATTAGATTAATTATTTCACTGAGAGGGTTCAGCATCTGAATTTTTAAACTGAGGATAGCACAGATATGTGAAGAATAATGAGATAAGTTCAGTATGCACAGATTAAACTTTTTTCTTGGCATCATTTGCTTACAGAAAAAAGCCTAAGACTAAACGAAACACCAGGAAAGAGTGTGTTACATGTTTGTCAGCATTCCCTTTCATGTGTCTGTCCTCTGCTATTTACTGATTTTTTTATTAAGCCAGGGAGAGAAGAGAAATGCTAAACTGTTTAAATAAAAGTGTAAAGTCTTTATTTGATGAATAACCTGGAATTACATTTAATGCATTTTTGTGCTGTGATAATTTCCAATTGCTAACTGGTTTGATTTTAAGTACAGATATGAATACAGACCTGCAACTTTTTTCAAACACTTTTAATCACTGAGGATGCTTTGTCTTGAAGGGTTAACTGCTCCATCCTTTCATCCTTCTGACAGTTGCAGGTTTAAACATTATTTTCAGCTTTCAATCTTAAAACTTGGCATTTTCTCTTTGGAGCCAAGTGTCAAAGCTGTGGGAAGACTGAATCTGCTTTGGGGTTTTTTTGGTCACCTTTTGAACCCACTTTCTAACACACATAATTGTTTTGTGATACAGTTGTTAAATATTTCCATGCTTCAGTTACACTTGGTAGCGGCTTCTCTGCCACATGTTCTTAAAAAGCACTTGTAGAAAGAATTCCTTTTTAGCATTTATCACTTGCTAATCATGTCAGCACACTTTTCAGGAGGTTAAAAAGATCATGTGCAGGTCTAGGAAAGACCTTCTGAAAAGTTTTCCCCAAGTTTTTCTTTTTACCTGTCTGTCAAACTTGTACCTGTTAAATCTTGACACCTCAGAAAATGCTTCAGTGAGTTCACAGGTACCTTCATAGCCTGAAGAGCAATTGAAAGCGGCAACACAAAATTTCTTAGTGGTGTCAATTATCTGAATTTAATTTTATAAGCATAAAACATGCTTTTTCCCCCCCTATTAAGTATAAGGATCTCATAACTACTCCAGGGGGTGATACCCTCATGTAATTATGTGGATGCGAGTCTGGAGTTTGCAGAGGGAAGTGGTATTGCACTTGTACCAGGTATTTCACAAACACAAACTCTGAGGTGGTTGTCACCCTGCAGAGTTCAGGTTCCAAATACAGGAGGGTAAAACTGGCTATAACTTGGTCTGATCTCGCTTTTAGCTGTGGAAAGAATTAAAACACAAGTGAGACTTGCCCGGAGTCACACAAGAGGCCAGTGTTGGAGAGCTCAGAATCAACCCCATAATCTGAGTATTATCCTTATCTTCACTGCAAGACTTAAGAATGGAAATTCTAGAACAAAATTCTCATTTTCTAAATGTACCTGCAGGCGTGAGTTGACTGGGGGTGAAATTCATGCAGTGATGTGAGAACCAGCCCGCTCAGCTGCCTCGGCTTCAAGATAAACCAAGAAGAGATTAGGTTAAAGGACAAACAAAAGAGCATCCCCCCATTCTCTGGAGCCAGGGCTCCACAATAGCCATTGTGTTCCTTCAATAAGCACAGGCTGCTTTTCCATAATTACTTTTTAAAATAAATCACAGCTTATCATCATATAGGGCTGTAATATCTTCATAAGCCAATTCTACAGAATTGTAGTAATTCAGTATATCATTTTATTGAATTAAAAATCATGTTTGGGGTTTACAGCATTGTTTTTGTGTTATTGTTACGAAAAGTCAGGAAGAGACATGAAGTGGCGCCTTGGCTGCCAAAGCCAGGTGCCCTGTTCTCCTTCAGAGGCCTTTTGAGGGATTTTCCTCTGTCAGGTCAGGGAAGAAACTGAGGTACTTGGAGGACTTCTGTGAGTATAATCTAAAGCTTTGAGCCAAATTAGTTGTGTAGCACAAACTACATCCTCTGTTGAACTGTGTTCTTGGAGATTATTTGAAATAAAGATCCTGACTGCCTGGCCAGCAAGATTTCACTGTGCTTTTTGTGAAGAAAGTAAGATTTTTGCTGTAGAATCAAACTTAAGTTGCATCCCACGAAATCAGCTGCAGAAGTTTTGTATAAAATATTCTCTCCTCATCAGACCACTACTGAATATTCCTTTCTTTTACCCAGGAGGTATAGCTATCCAGTATGTGAAGTGGCTCATAGTTTATGAAGCCTGTAGATTTCATCTGGTGGAAAGATACTTTGTGAAGGTTTTTTTTATATCAAAAGACTTTTTGTTTTTTTCTCTGTAAACTACAGTCAGTTCAAAAAAGTAAAATTATTCCTCTTCTAGGTTGAGAAATAATGTTTGGTCTGTTCCATACTGGTAAAGAGGACTTTCTGCATATGGGGTCGTGTGGTGTTAACTGACTGTTGCCAGGTAAAGCTGCCTGTTGCTGCTCCCTCCCTTCCTGGAGTGCAGTTCTTTAATGGTACAATTTGAAACAAAGTGATGGCTCAAAACAATAACAATACTCTTCTGAAAGTAAACCTGGTAGGACTGTGGGCTACTAAATCAATCTCTCTGGTGGTGAGCTGGGGGACTGTAATCTCAAAGCATCTTCAGGTCAAATTTTTCAACCTGGATTTCTGTGAAAATATTGTTCTTCTGTTGTTTTTTTTTTTCCAGATGGCCGCACAGATCCAATTTTGGATGACGTAGGCGATGCCTTCAAGCTTATGGGGGTTAACCTGCATGAGCTGGAAGATTATATACACAATATTGAACCTGTCACTTTTGCACATCAAATCCCTTCGTTCCCTGTCAGCAAAAACAATGTCCTCCAGTTCCCCCAGCCGGGAAGTAAGGATGCAGAAGAGAGGAAGGAGTACATCCCTGATTACCTGCCACCTATTGTCTCCTCTCAAGAAGGTGTGAAATTAATCGTTTGCTTTCAGTTTTGGTGTGTTTGGGTATTTGTGGGTATCCTCCAGCAGCTCAAGGTGTGCTGCCCCGTGGCAGTGGCTCAGGGAGGACCTGGGAGGTGTTACCCAAGCAGGGTTGCAAAACAAGTAGCAGTGCTGTGGCAAGTTCGTTTTCCACTGTTTTTACTTTCCTTCCAGATTAACTCGTGCCAAAAATTCACCATGTTACCCCATGTCTCAGTAATGCTTTCTAAATGTTAAGTTTTCACATGACAATAGAAATGAATGCTTTGCATTACCTTTTATGTGTTAGCTTCCCCTTATGCATCCTGAAAGAGCTTCTGTAATTTGGTAAAAGTAGAAGGAAGGCTGGTGAGACTGGCACAGCGTTTCCTGACAACTATTTCTTCTTAGTTGTAACAAATTTCACAAAAAAACCCCTAAAACCAATCAAACAGAAAAACCTCATTTTCCAATTAAAACGAATTCAGCATTAAAATATGGAAGTAAGAGTATTTTAGAGGCATCATACTGGCTTTTAATTCCCTTTGCTAATGTCGATTAAGGTTTCATCATCACTGCTCCATCTGCTCCTTCCCTTTCTAGTCCCACAGTGGCAAAGGTTGAGGAAACAGTGAAACCAACTATACAAGTGCTACAAGTTGCAATTAACCTGAGAATTTCAACTGTGACAGTAGAAAAAGCATAATTGTTTCCTCTGTTTTTCAGCTATATGAGACTTGATTGCTAATAAGATAAACCTTTAAGAAACATGACCTAGTCTGACTTGCTCTTTGAATAGTGAACAGCACACAACTGTACTTTGTGTGGAAATAAATATATGTAAGGTTGTGGGTATAAAAATCCCAGACAGAAGAACTTAATTTTCCAAAAGAGTGTAATGAACAGGTGCAATTTGCACAAGATACTGAATTTAGAATTTTTTGGGGACAGAAGGGATATCATGCTCTACTATGCATATTGTTCTTTTTTTAAGAACTAAGCTCTCAAAGTCTGCCTGTTGAAGTAGGTGTTAAAGCTCTGCCCAGTGAAAGGATGAAGATAAACAACATCACCTTATTGGGCAGCGAAATCCATTGCTGTGCTGCTACAAGTGTGGCATGGGACAGTATTCCAGTGATTTAGCAAGCTATAGGAAGTGTGTGTTCAGGCTTTCTTACATCACGTTCAGCTAAAGGATGCAGTTGCTGTGTACTCCAGTTAGACCGAGTGAAATTGTGGTCAGGAATAGGCATCTGAGGAACAGGTGCTGGGTTTGGTGTGTTCTGAACAAATATGCTTATTCCAGTAACAAAGTGAGGACTCATTCTGGTAAGTATTGCTGAGGCTCTGTAGACTTTACTTTTCTGTTTCCTTTAGTTGTATTTCATAGATGAATAGTATTTCAGTGTTTCTTGCCTTAATACAAGCCAGGAAATGGACCTGCTGTTCAAAACAGAAATACTTTCTTAAATTGGTAAGGAGATCCTAAAGTCTCACCCTTGTGAAGTTTGTTAAAAGGGTTGTTTTAAAAATCTAACAATGAACTCTCTCAAATCAGGAAGAGGCAAACAAAATGTAAATATCATATGTGTAGACAGCATATATAAAAGAAGAGTACAGAGGAAGAAGACTTGGAGAAGTGAATGGGGATTTTAGCTCCCCTGTTCTGGCTACTTTCTTTAGCCTGATTTTTCAGGAGGTAAACAAACACGATTCTGTCAGAGAAATCTGGCATCTTTGAAGTGTAACAAGTTGCCCAGCAGTGTTGCAGTTGTTTTGGGGTTTTTTTTTCCCTTGGAAAATCATACTTTAAAATATGCAAGAAAAGTCAAATCCAGCAGGGCTCAAAGCAGCTGCAGACAAATATCTGAGCATGGTGGGGGGAGAGATGAGAGTTACAGACTCAGCCTGACAATACATAACATAGAAAGAGAGGCTAAAAATTGAAATGGGGACAGTTGTGCGTTTTCTTTTTTTTCTATATGTTACTTTTTATACTCTTTCTCTTGCGAGTTAGATCCAGGAGTTAGATTTTAGCAGTCCTTATAAATAATGTATGAATCCTTTTAACACCTGAAGCAAGAAGATATTATTTCCAAAGCTGGATGAGAACCAGGAAAACTTCTGATGCCTAAGGGTAGTGTATCAAAGGACCTATAGACACACACAACTTGAAAAAATGAATAAAATATTTTTTTAAATGGAAATTTAAAGGAAGCATTAAATGCAATTCTTGAATGCGGATTTGTTGCAGTTGATTTAAAATATTTACAGTTGAGAACATTTTAATTTTGAATTAAGTGTTTTCTGAAAAAGGTGTTTGCGCTCTGTGGTTTGTTTTTGAAAGGGATGAGGTGGATCACAAAACTGCTGTTTATGTTTTGTTCTATGTTATTCCAGGTAAAATTTAAAAGAAAAACTTACTTTTGCACACTGAAGGAGTGCATTGTAAAAATACTGAAGAATTGCAGAAGCCATTTAAATACTTCACAGTATTTTATAGTGTAGAAAAAAATATGCAGCTGCTCAGATTGTGCAGTCCATAATATTTGAGTTGCTTTGAATAGGCAATAGTTAGTAATGGAGAAAGGCTTTGTGCACATTAGGATGTGTGATGTAAATCTTTCAGTTACTTAAGGAACTGTCAGCAGGACTCATTATGTCCCATTTTATATCAAAACCTTGAGCTCAGCTCAGTTACGAATATTTGTTTACTGTTAGGGGTCAGAAATTATGAGTGCTGATATATTTTAGCAATAATGTGGCCATGACTTTTAGTAAGAAAAAGCTCTTTTTTCAGTACTGTTGATTTAAAACCAAACCAAAGCAGTGTTCAGTCTGCGCCACGACCAGTAGGTGTTGCTGCCCTCCTTCCCAAAAGTCCTTTAGTTCTGCACATGTAACCAACTTATTTTCACTTACTCCAGAACTAGTGGTGGTTCAGGCTATGCAGAGGCTGCCCAGCGGCTCGAGAGATGTCTTAGTTATCATTGCCAGAGAATCCATAAGAGCAGAAAGCCCTTCCAGCCATCTCCTTCATTGTACTCAGCAGTAAGAAATTCTGAAAGAGCCCCGAGTGATTCCTGAAGTTGTGGGGGAAAGGGATGAAGACAAATAAGTTTTCAAGATCTATAATTTGTGTTAGTCAGAAGTTCAGTTCAGTGATACAAGTTCTGTTCCAAGAAAGCAGAAAATGTCTTCTTGCCTTTAATATGGAGTGCAAGCTCTAACCAAATGCTTGAGCTGTGAGGATCTGCATATATAATTCTATATATTACAAAAGAATCTGACTCAGTATTGCCATGGAAAATGTTGGATTTTTAGCAGTATTTTTACAAAGGACACTGAAGGGATAATTTTATGCCAATGTATCATGATGTTCGCTGTCTGCCTATTTTTAATTAGTCTCCTTTTTGTTTTTGAGTTAGTTTAGCACTGTTGTCACTAAAATGTCATGGTAAACTTGTAAGACAGATTAAAAAAGGAGAAAAAAATAAATTAGTTACAAAATGTGATGGTCATGCTTTATTTCTTGTGCTTTAATGCAAAAGAACGTACATTTTGCAATAATAAATCAACTTCATAGAATTTGTTGATTGCATTTGAAGCAAAACAGTACGTGCTGAAACTAGGCCAGCTGAGAAGGCCCAGATACTTCTCCACAGCTAATAATAATCACTATTACATTTTGTGGTAATGTTGAGAGGCCTGAGTCCTGATGCTGTAAGAACATGTACCATTCTCCATGATTAACACAAAGAAAAGTGAGGTGTGAATCCTACATGTGCCACGGTATCCTTATTTTTAAGCTTCCTGGAATTAATTTCTACCTGTGCTTACTGCCTCCTGTTATCACCTCATTTTAAAAAACGATTTTTTTTAAAATAACCACTTTATATCAACTGCTCTCTTTTTGTGGCTTTTTGAAGTCACAGACTTCATCTCTGCTTCTCTGTCTGGAAAACTGAAGAAAACGCATTGGTTTTGTGTGTGTAATACTGTTCATAATCTGTGATATTTGTGTAATACTGTTCATAATCTGTGATATTAGACCCTCATTCCTCTCTTACTCTCTAATTCTGCTGGTGCATGTTAACAGGATATGAGGGAGAAGACATGAGAGTCTCTTCCCACTAGTTTAGATATTTTGTGGGGAGAAGGGTAGCTTTTAGAGAATCAGACTTTATCCACAGTTCCAGCTGCATTTTTTTCTATCCTCTGCTTCATACCACTTCACTCCCACTCACAGAGGTTCAACTCCTTTCCCTTAAAAACGATCTGGGAACAAATGCAATTTTTACCAGGCATTAAATTTTGTTGTCTTTCATTCCTGGTAATGTGTGCTCAAGCACTGGCATTATATTTCTGATCATTGAGTCAGGACAAGTTCTTGGCACAGTTTACAAATTCAGATTTATTTGTAGCCTTTTCTGTCAGAGCATTTTATTTCCCTGTCAGATCAAAGCATAAAATTGCTGATCTTCTTACAATCGTGCCTTTACCACTCGTTGCTGCTGATGTGATGTTAGGACCTGTTACCTACCAAAACCTGATGCTTCCAGCCACCTGGAAGTGTGGAAACCCAGCTGTCAAATTGCAGCTCATCTCAGCACATCTCTAGTTTTTTTCATGCCATGGTAGCTGCTGCAAATCTCATCTGAATTGATGAGAATTGGGGATGCTGGTGAAGCAAGGTGCTAAAAAAACCACATTTTTGTGTCTAGATTCTAGCAGTGCTAGAATTGTAATTGTATAAAGCATTAGGGTGACAAAAAGCATTAGTGTCGAGCTACAGTGGGAAATGGATCAGAACTTAAAAATTGTCACTGCCCCTTCAGTCTGACAGTGCTTTCTGTGGCTAGAACTGAATGTAGCTAGTCATGGATCTCAGACCAGAGTGATTTCAGTCTCCAGGGGTTTCTCCAAGGGTTAAGCAAAGCCAATCCCTCTCTGTGAATCAGCATGTGATGGGCTTTAAGAGGGATCCTGGGGTATCCACTTTGCCATTTTGGTAACACAGGTCTCGCTGTTGTCATTTTTCAACCTTTCTGCCTTTCCCCAGCTCTAGTTTCACCCCACAGACTAACTCTCCCTAATTCTAGCAGATGCACCAATGATTTAAAAGCAGCAGTGATCTTTTCAACAGAGCTTTCCCGGTATAGTTGGTTAGGAAACCACCACTGCTCGACAAACAGGTGCTATGTAGTTAAACAGTCTGAAGAGTTAAAGCCCTGCCAGACAGTGAAGATTTTGCTGCTGGCTGCTCACTGTGCCTGGCTGCTGATACTCACAGGCATCCTTTAGCTGTGTGTGCAGTGCACTGAGTCAGACTCTGATTGCTTTTGTGAGGAGGGATCCTCAGGTCTGCAGCAGCCCGGCAAGGAAGGAGCAACAGGAGAAACAGACAAAATGAGAAAAGCAGCCAAGCTTGAGATGCAGCCAGAAGAAAGGCATTGGGAAAGAGCCAATAGGGGAGGCAGGTTTCAAAGGAAAAAAGGAAAAATGAGACAGGAACAAAAAAAAGTGTACAGAAAATGTGCCTGGTTTGGATCTTGCCATTAGACAGAAAAATAACTTTTCTGCAAGGTGTGCTGATAAAGCTGTAATTGGGACGACAACTGTATCTTTACCTTTTCTTAAGAAGTTGTGTCATAATCGAAAGCATAATTTCCAGTGAAATCCTGCAAGAAAGGATTTAATGAAGTTTGGGGGTTTTTTTAAATGTGGAGTTAGACTTTCACAGGAGAGTTTCTTTAATTTGCAGCACTTAGAGGAAAAAAAAAGCAATGTATTAAGTGCCATAGTAAAACTTTATCTGTGGCAGGAACTAAATCCCGTAGCTGGGATCTGTAGACTGTGGAAACAGAGATATGCACTATTTTATATTGTCTAGGAGACTAGTACCTAACTTCTAATAATTCATGTCTTTGGAGAAAAAAACCCCAAAACTCTTGCTATTTTTTAAGAAACTTAATGGCAGCTAGAAGTGGGGAATGGAGGAAATGGATTAAAAATGCTGTTTTTTTAATTGTAGGAGAGGCTTGTGATGAATTTCCATGGGTTTGTTTCTTGGGGTCTCTTAAGTGTTTTATCCTTCAAAATAAACCAGGTGGAACCTGGCTATGCATGAAGAAAAAAATCAGAAAATAAATTTTATGAAGACGCTGCCTCCATTTTTTTTATAAGTAATAGCAAGGAGTTAGTAAAACTAACTACAAAAATTCAGCATTGTGAAAATTTATTGTTTTAGCTTCTTAAGCTATCTAGTTTTATTTGCTGTATATAGCAATTGAAATGAAGCTAATGTGACTTCAAGGGGATATCATCCTTCTAAAACCTTCTCAGAAAGATTTTTCTGTTTTTCAGACCTGTTTAGATAACTTACAAGTTAGTCATTCTTAAGGATTCAGAAATAAAAACTGCCAAACACAGAAGTTGACTGATAAAAGCCAGCCTTTTGCAGTAAATTATTTACATGGAATGGGAATGAAAGTCATGGATCCTTTCACTGCATTATGATGTGTAAATTGCAATTTTGGTTAGAATAAAACTGGAGGAGAAAATGGAACTTTGTGATAAAAGGATTCTATTGTCTTGTGTATTTTGAACAGAAATGCTGTCATGATTTTAATTTCCTCCTGATCCTTTTTCAGCAAAACTTTTGTCACTTGTCTTGACTCGTCATGTCAGATCAGTTTTTTCCCTTTTCTGACAATGTGTGACTTTGTTTAGTGCCTGTGTTGGTCTCTGCACTGTCTACTGCAGCTATGCTTGAGGATTTTATTTCAGCTGGATCATCAGACACCTTTGTGCATTTGAAAGCATAAGTTTCAAATTAGGTTATCATCTGATAGCTGGGTGTTACTGTTCTTGGGCCTTTCAGACTTTCCCTAACTGCCCTGAGTATTTTGGGGGGCTTGAGGGAAGAGAGTGGGAAATGGAAAGTCTGGCTGATTCTTTAAGCAGGATACAAGAGAAGCACAACTGGCCTATTTTAAGGGCTGACTGTGTAACTTTATTATTTTTCAGTGTTTCCACCTCAAGCAGGAGCCTTTCCTATTTTTCTTTAATCAAATGCTTTACTTTCTTTCTCTGATTTCTGCCACCAAGGATGCTTTAACTTA